>PVJD01006388.1:0-99332 GCA_004026545.1 Mormoops blainvillei | reverse complement strand
ACACATAAACTAATCAGTTACTTTTACTCTTTTCCTACTTTGCTTCTTATATCTCACTCTTTTTGGATTTATTTTTCTTTCACCTAACTAAGTATGCATTTCCTCATTCAAAATAATTTCTCCTGAGAATTACGAAGTTATCCTTCCTTTGTTTTCCTGCATGCAGTGCAACCAAGAGAATTATGACAACAATTTGATTGTCACTACTTTGAGGGTTTTATATCCTCACATTGATGTTCTGAAATGCCATCAGTTAAAATTTAAAAGGCCCACCTCTAGGCATATCTGAGAACACAGGGTCTCCTTTCGTTCTAGGCAACTTTCTTCTCATGTTATTTTAAAAATTACTGACTTTCTACTGCATTTATTTCCTCCTACTGGAAACTCAGTGACATAAATGTTGAAAATTCTACACCGCTCTTCCCACGTCTCTTAATTTTGCTTTTATGCTTTTTATCCCTGTCTCTTGGTGAAAGGATCTCTGTTTGATAATCCAGCCCTCCAGTTTGTATGCAGCTATGGCCATTCTTCTGTTTAGTTGGTCTTTTAAAGTTTTGATGTTCAGAATTTTTAAATTCGAAGATATTCAGTTGATTTTTGTTGAGTTGACCTCTTTTCTCACAAACACTTTTGTTTTTCAGTTAAACTTTTTTTTAAGCCATTGTTTTGTTAATGTTGTGTCCTCAACGGTCAGTTCGATAGAATATATATCTGCCTTCAAAGAAAGTTTGACTTTCCTCAAATGTTTGGTGATTTTTTATGTTGTGCTTTTCTTTGAATTTGAGATTTTCTGTTAGCCTGTACGCAGATGCTGCCTTTGCTTGTCTGGGAAGTTCTGGCGGGGGCGATAGCGCGTTTCAGTCTGATAGCTGGTCTTGCGGCTGTGAAGACAGGAGTTACCGATTCACCCAGGATATTGCTTCACCCACTAAAATGCCCGCACTTAACTGCATATACTGAGTGATCTTGTTTGGTGCCCCAGTCAGTCAATCATTGTCCCAGCTTCCGACTTCCCAGTGCCGGTCACTTCATTTCATCTTTCGGACATTCGTTTTCTTCTTCATTACGATCTCCTGACCCCACTACCCTCAACTGACCTCCGTCTTCGTGGCATTTCTCATCAAAATGTATTGACCAAGAACATTTCTAATGTTCTTTTGCTATTATCATGGAAATGTGTGTGTGTGTGAGTGTGTTGGTGTATCTAACTATATGTAAATCTTACTGTATGTGTTGTAAAAATGTGAAATTAGGTTTCTCTTCTTTGCCAAGTGAATTTCTAACAGGGTGCCCACTTTTTATCTACCAGCGTAAGGTTTTCTCTTGTGTGCCATAGCTTCCTCCTCCGTTTCTTTGTTCTTGCAGGATGTTATTGATTTTTCCCCCTTTTGGTATTACTTTAGCAAGGTTTTGCAGGGAGGCAGAGACAAATCGTTCTGTTTAACCTATGTTTAATCAGAGTGCTGCAGACCATTATTTTAATCCACTGAGGAATTATATGTGTTGGTATTTTATGTAGAATTTTAGCATCTCTAACTTTAGTGAGACCATTCTTCTTTTGTGCATTGAGAGTCAGTTTTTGGTACCAGGTTTATGTTTATTTTGTAACACAAGTATAGCAGCTTTCCATCTTTTTTGTATTATGATGGTTTGGCATTTCAATAATATGTATCTTAAAGAATTTAATAAGAAATTATATGCATGCAAAGTCTTTGAGGGGAAGCTATTATTAAATTTTTCAGTTATTATTCTATAATGGTTTTTTGTGTGTATTAACTTTCAAAGTTTACATTTTTTAGAAAGTTGCCCCTACTCATTGAGTTTTTCAAGTTTTATTAGTATATATTTGCATGATTTTTTTCCTATTTGTTTTTTTAATTGGATCTGCCCATTCTTTACCTTATTTTGTTTGTTTTCTTTATTGTTGTTATTATTTACCCCCATAAAATGATTTGGAACTTTTTAATCAATTATAAATGCTGAAATAGAAATCATATTTCTCCTAGTATTGTTAAAGGTACTTTTTCACTAAAATCTTAAGCTGACTGCATTATTTTATAAGTAGCGTCTCCATATACTCTTGATTTCTTCTAACTTATAGTTAGCTAGCATGTTTTTAAAAATTAATTTAAGTAAAGAGCCAGGTTTAGATTACTCAAGTAATTATACTCGGATAGAGAGAAATTTGCTATTTGGGGATAATGTTAAAACTTGGTCCCTCTGGCACACTATTAACCATAATAAATAAATACATCAAGATGGATTAACAAGTTACAGGTTAAAAGGAGAAAAGATACCCCAAACCAGTAGTTCCCAAACTTGGCTACACATTGGTATCATCTGGGGAGCTATAAAACATCCCCACACCCAAGCTGTACCCTAGACCAGTTAAATCAGAGTGCCTGGGGGTGGGATGTATCAGTATTGTCTTAAAATCCAGGTGCCTGCAGTGGCAGCGAAGGCTGGGACCGCTGCCCTGCAGACTCGTGTTTTCAAAGTGTGGTCTCTGACCAAGAGTGACATCTGGGGCGTGATTAGAAATCAGAACAATCAGAACCCCATCTCAGAACCATGGAATCATAATCTGAGTGCTAACAAATCCCAGATGATCCTGTGCCCGTGAACTTTGAAAAGCAGGTCTCTAAACTGGGTGTAGCACACTAGGCCCCATGGTTTATTTGTTTGAATAAAATTTTACCGGACTACAGCCATACCCATTTTCTTCCATATCTTTTACAGTAGAGTGGGTATTCGTGACACAACCTAAAATATGTACTATCTACTCCCGTACAGAAAAACTTTATGATGCTTTTCAGCTTCAATGGCTCATTCGAATCATCCCAGAGCTTTCATAGCCTCTGCGTGGCAGCAGCACAGGTCCTCTGAGTCAGAGCAGGGGAGGCCGAAGTGAGACCCAGGTACAAGTAATTCTTAGAACTTCCCAGGTGATTTAAATGTGCAGCCAAGGTTTAGAACCACTGCCCTAAAAGTACGTAGAGAAAATGTAGATGTATTTTTTTTAATCTGTTTTTTACGTAGGAGGCAGCAATTTTTGAATATTGAAAATAATAAAACAATGATGGGAAGACATATATTTGAACATATAATAAACTTTAGAATCAAAAAGGAAAACTCACCTTAGGCAAAATTTTAGATCTAGAAACAAACTAAGCAAAATTAAAGGAAGAATGACAAACTGTGGGAGATAACGTATAACATAAAATACCCTCGTTCTAAAAGAGCTCAAATACATCAATAAGAAAAGACAAACACTGACAGAAGCCAGTTTATTTAAAGAAGAAAATAAAATGACTTAATAGCTATATGAAAAATAATTAACTTAATATTAACATAGTAAAACAAAATAGTGACGATACCCTCTTTGGATGGGAGCTTGTTAGACTGGCGCCCTTCATTCCCCCCTCGCTGTGTCCTCCTTTTTTTAACCACAATATCTAATACAGTGGGGATATTGGCAACAGAGCATTTATATATCGATAGAAATGCAGATTGTTGGGAGGGCTTGGCGAGATCATTACAGCGTTCAAAGTGCTTACTGGAGTTGAAAGTGCATGATGTCCAAAATGTGGCCAGTGTCTGTGCCAGGACAGTGGTTACAAGCCTGGGCTTTGTGGAGTGAGACAAACTTGGGTTGAAATACGGCTCTGTTTATGAGTTGTGTGCTGGACACTGTAGTCTACTGATCCTTGACTATTTCCTTCTGTTGTATGGATTAAGTAAGACATCGTTAAATGTTTTTGGCACATGGGGGATAATTAAAAATAGTATAGACTTCAGTAGTTATTGATTTACAACATCGTCAACACCATTATTTCACCAATAATGTAAAATAACAATAACATTGTATATTGTGTGTGTGTGTGTGTGTATGTTTTGTGTGTATCTGTGTTTCTATTTCTCTTGGCTTTTCTGTGGGGTTGTATACAACCCTATGCTGTTTTAATTGTATAGCTTCACATGATGAAATTACCATTTGCTGAGTGGCACCGATGTGCCTGCATGTACTATCAGAATACTCAGACTTTGGTCTACGTGGGCAGGTTTGAATGGCCACCTGTATCTGTGAGAGAAGAAGGAAACTCCATAGAGAGCTCCATCTGCACCAGAGGCCTCCATCCATCCCATGGGAGCTCTGCAGCTGGGTGGCCCTTCAGAGTTGTCCAAAGCAGAGGCAGCAGGACTTTGTCCCCACATTCACTAGTTTTGGGACCCAACTCTGGCTGGGGTGTGACCTTGGGCGAGGCCACTCTCTAGGAGCTGGGATGAGTAAAGTTCCCCAGAGAAGGGATCTGGATTGCACCCCACAATGTCCACCACTGCTTCTGTGTGTTACTTATCTAACGTCATCTCTCATAGGATATGATATACTAGTATTTTATTCAGGATTTTTATATTTAGTTGGTAGTGTAGTGAGCCTACCTTCTCTTCGAATGTGTGGGCTACCTGTGTTCAGCTAATGCCAGCTTTCTAAATCAGTACATGCAGAGTATGGAAAAAAAGAGGAAAATCTTTTTATTACTGTATAATAAAAATTGACTATAGAATCAAAGATTATGTAGCGAAGTTTACTATTTCTTGATAGTTTGGAAGAACTCACTTGTAAAACCACCTGGACCTGGTACTTTTGGGGGGGCATAGTTCATGTTTTTTGGTACATACCCATTTTGTTCACAGCTGTGTTATAGTCATTTTCTGTCGCCCTAGAAAGTCATTTTATTTCAGATATTTTAAATTATATGGGGTAAGTAATAAGAATATAGGATTATAAAGCAGAGAACATGAATAATTTGTTACTAGGCATTGCCCATCCTGCCTCTCGCTTTTCTTGGCCTCCTTTATTTCGGCTGTGTTGCTGCCTCTACTCCCCTGGGCCCCCTCTGGGGGCAGCAGAGTGCCCAGTGGTGAAGGCTCTTTGGTGAGGCTGGCTTATACTTGCTAAGAGCATCAGCTCTGACCTCAGAGCTCTTGGCTTTTCCCTTCAGTGAGTAACGTGTAGTTCCCAATGCAGAGTATCTGGCCTCCTGCACTCTGTCATCTAACTCATTCTCAAGTCTGATTTATTCGTTCAATTCAAGCAGGTATTTATTGAGCATCCACCTTTTGCCAGGCACTGACTTAGGGCTATGAAATGCAGCCAGGAACAAAACAGATATCAGCCCCTCCCCTCATAGAACTGATGCTGTAGCTCAGCAGAAAGAAAGCAAATTACATAAATAAGATGCACGTGCTTTATACTGAGGAGCAAAGCAAAGCAGGCCAGAGAAATAAAGAGATGGCAGTGTTACCGGAGGAAACGGACTTTTCTGCGATGTTGCAGGGAAAGAATTTCAGGAACACTCACATCGGAGGAGTTTTGTGATAGTGGCAAGATTTATTAGAGTGAAAAGTGACAAGTGACGGTACATCCTTGGAGAGGCAGAGCAGGCAGGCTAAGTTTCCATATATTTCCTTGGGCTTGGGAAAGAGCAGGCTTTCTTCCGAACTCTCCAGTCTCTTTCCTGACTTTTCTGGGTCTGTGCTGGTGAGCTCCTCTCCATCAGTCTCGTTCCTGGATTTTCCAAGGGCTTGTGCTCTTCTCCAATCTGATCCTTTTCCCAGCCTTTCCCAGCTAGTGATTCCCCCTTTGATGGTCTCCATTTTGGCTTCTACTGCACATGCACTTAGTAAAAATGAATTTCCCCTTGCCTCTTTCTTCCTTCCCCTGTCAATCCAGCTGAATGATGCCGGCCACGCCCCTGGGGTGAGTGTTAAACAGGATGTCATACTGAAAGATGCCGGGGTGACTGCGAAACTGCTGTTGCATGAGTTAATGAGCCTCAGTTTGCTCCCTTCTCTTTTGTTAATAACTAACTGCCGACTCTGACAGGGGGAGAGTGGGGGAGAGTTCCAGTTTTGGATAGAGTAACCAGGGAAGGTCTCACTGAGATAGAGGAGACACCTGAAGGAGGCGAGGGGGTCCATCGCCTGGACATCTGGGCGAGAGCGTCCAGGCAGAGAGGACAGCCAGCGTGTGCAAAGGCCCTGAGGCAGGAGCGTGCCTTCCCAGGCTAGGGTCACTGAAGAAACATCAGAAGGAAAGTAGTACGAGGAGGAGAAGGAGGCCAAAAGGAAATGAGGGTGGCCTCGCTCTAGGTCCTTGGAGGACTTGGACTTCGTGTGAAATGGGAGGCATTGGGGGACTTGGCGCAGAGGACCGACATGATCCATTTTACCCTTTAACAGGCCCACTCTGGCTGCTGTGCTGAGAGTAGACCATAAGGGGTCCAGGGCAGAAAGCACTTAGGGAGCTACTGTGAACCCTGCCCTGAAAGATGCATGCTGCCGACGGCCGCTTCTCCAGATAGGCTGGCCTGGTCTCAGGATAAGGTGGAGACTGATTTTTTTAACCCACGTCCAACTGTGTTAGCTCCTGGTGTTCAGGAAACCCAAAGCCATGAAAACGACCCGCCCAAGGCCGTCAAATAAACAGAGCTCACCGTTGTTCCATCCACGAGACGGCTGCCCCTGCATCACTGGGTGCCCGCTGCAGGGACATTTCCCTCGGTTTCCACACAGAGAGGACCGCTCTCCTGGGGGCCAGCTTGTTCTCCTCTGTTATACATTATTAATCTCATTGTGTCTTCCTGCCTCCTTTTGCTGGCAAACCGCTCAGAGCTAGACTCCACCTCTGCAAGAACACAGGGCCTTGCGTCTGCCGCCACCATTTTTTTCCTACCCTTATTTTCTTACACCTCAATTAAAAGGGAAGCGTTTGTGCTGCTTTACTTTTGCGAGTCACTTTAAAGGGAGGCAAGCTACAAACAAACAGTAAAGGATGCGGGTGGCATCACTTAACGATAAAGAGAAGGAAATCCAGTTTGAAGGTGAGGATTTGCGTTCTATTTTTTGTTTCCTTCCATAAGTGAAAAAGATATACACACATGCCCACATACTTACATATACACGCAGACACATACACGCAGGATTTTCAGGATGAAGCCGTTACTAGAGAACCCTGCGTCCTCGACTGCTGGCTTCCGTGTTGCTGGTCTCTCTGCCCCGAGCTTCTAAATGTATTACTTTATGTCCCAGTAGCGAGTGACAGTGGTGCCAGGGTGAGATCAGCCATCTTGGTTGGGCCAGATGCTGAGGACCAACGGTAGAATTTGTTAAAAATACACTTTCCAGCCCCTGCTACTCATTCTGATTGAATAAGTCCTGCAAACGTCTTAGAAAATACTTTTGCACAAACAGTATATTTTCTGAGACCTTGGATATTTGAAAATATTTTGTTGTGGCCTTTACTATGGACCCGCTACTTGGCGAGGCATACAAATCTGGGACCTGCCTCTCCTTGTGTTAAAATTCTAAGTGTTGCTCAATTGTCATGTAAAACTCACTGTTGCACTGAATATAATGTGACCTTAGTTGCCTTAATGGTGACCCTCTTCCCGCGCTGACGCTTCATTTTTATTTTTAAATTTAAGCTTGATGTTTATAGGGAAAAAAGGTCATATACTTTATGGCATTGGTTTCCAAGCACTGGCCATCCACTTTACCTTTTAATCTTGAGTCACGTTTTCATATCTAGAAAGTTCATTCCTATTATGCCCTGGCTGGACTTATGACCTCATCCGTACTTCCCTTTGCAGCGCATTTTACTCATGGGTTGCATCTCTGTGATTCCCTCTCCTTTCATATTTTTTTAAGCTCCACCTTTTCCCCCCTCCCTTTTCCTTATTTTCTCTGTTTTCTGAGATGACGTCTCAGTTTTGTCCTCTGCCTCGAGTTTGGTTTTCGGCAGTGTCAAGCCGGCCTTTCATCAGTTTAGTTAGGACCCTCTGTGTTGGACTCTTGAGTCTTTTTCGTTACATCAACATCCCGTCTCGTCTCTGCACTTTCTTTTTTAATAAAAGTAATATAAACATCATTTAAAATAGAAGGCAGCTGTTTTCGGAGGAACATCTTTTGTTCATGAAGGTAAATCCTATTCGGATGAGAACTTTCCCCTTTGAGCCATTATCCTTTTTCCCCTCTTGTGCCATGCAGTCCCCCCTCTCCCTGCCCCCGTGGGCTTTAAATGACCTCTTCCTATGTCTTAGGCTTGAACAAGGAGTAATCTAACTGGGCCCAGTGTGGAGCTGTTTGGGGGAAACTTCCGGTCTGCCTGCTTTCCTCGGTTCATGCCGGGGCATCTAGGGAACCACCACCACTTCTTCCCACCATCGTGCGTTAATTAGATGCCCCCTCACGGATGAGGTCAGAATAAAGTCTCGCTACTGTCAACAATTTAGCCCACTCGGTGCTTAGCCGCCCACAGCACATGGGGGCACTGAATAAAATGCTGTAGGGAAATCTGCAAAAGAAAATCCCTTGGAGAGAGGATGTGATATTGAAAGTGTCTTGAAGCTGGAGCCATCAGTGAGCAAGTCTGTTGCACAAACAGCCCAGTGTTAAAATCCCAGGAGTGATTCACAGAGTGTTTTTTGACTCACAGATTTGCTGTCAACAGAAATATATTTTGGCTATTAAAGCACAACAATCATTTGAATTTTCTTTGATCCTTGATAGTGTTTTTTTTCCCCACATCTTCCTCTCTCTTCTGCCACCTAGAGACACTGGCTCTTGTTCTCCATTCAACAGAGGCTGTTGATTCAGAAAGAAGAAACATTTATGTTGACACCTAGTACAAGTGGGATCATGTACATTTTGAAACCTGAAGTTATGGGGTTGTGAGACATTAGAAAACAGAATGCTGTGGGCCATGCCCTTCATTTTATCAGGACTAAAGATAAAGATTTTAAAAATCCATCAAAGACATCAGGCTGTCTGATTTGTTCCTAATCTGCCCTTAGCATAAGGAGTACCCTGAGCTATCCCCAGTAATTTTCAGAGACAGAATCCTCTCAGAAGACGAGGTAACTTTGAAACGGTGCTTTAGATCAGAGATAGACACACGAGAGACCTCATTAACCAGGGCTGCACCCCCCACCAAAACTCCCTTCACAGACGTGCTTTGATGAGAGCCAGTTTAGCAGCTGAGGTTAAACCAGCGAAGGATCAGGATGAAGGACTATGTCCAAGGTACTGGTCGTTTAACCTTCCACAGGAACTCCATCGTCCTTCAACCCTGGCAGCTGTCAGTCACACACCAGACGGCGAACAATAACAACACACACTGAAAATAATGCGTCTCTCTTTCATTTCTCTTTCCAGGTTTGAGATTTTTAAGAGCTCTCAGGCTGATCCAGTTTTCAGAGATTTTGCAGTTTCTGAATATCCTTAAAACAAGGTAGGATGTTTTTTCTCCTGTTTTGTTTTTCTCCCCCCTCATTCCGGTCCCCAGTGCCAAGTTGTAAATATCAGGTGTGTTTTGCTTTCATCACAATAAAGTTGAAGTTCCGTTATTCACAGACAGTGATGCACCCTAGAGATCCGAAGAAAACTGAGAGTAGGATTCGGGTTCTGTCTTTGGCAGGGCTGGGGACTCTGCAGTAAAGAGGGACAAACAGCTGTGCCTGTGTCCCCAGTTTGGGGGACCGTGCGGGTTGCCTAGGACTCAGGAAATGAGCTCAGCATCATGGGGAGAGGTGCACAGCGGATGAGGGATACATCTGCTCATTGATTCGGAAGTCCTTGCTCTCAGTTCTAAATCACTCCTTTATTACATCACTAAATAAGAAATTGAACCTGGCCGTAAAAGCAATAGAAGCAATGCTTTTTGAGAGGCAATCACGAACCTCATATGGCAAACAGAAAATCATTTCATTTCGAAGTACATTTTAGATGTTCATTTTATAGCCAGTGTAGCCCCTGGGGCTTGCTCTGTGAATTGCCTTTTGGGGAATACCTAAAAACCTCCTGCCGAATGCACCATGACTACTTCTGTTGACTGCGTTATGATCTGGAAAACTCTGCCTGACCAGGAGGAAAAAATCCCCTGGAGATCCCTTTCTTGATGACCGGCGGGGTTTGCAGAGCTGGCCTGAACCTAGGGCTATCTTGATGAATAAACTAATAAAAGAAGTTAGATGTACTCTAATGGAGATCAAGTGCAGGCCATAAATTTCTCTTATAGGAAATTACACTTTTAAGAAGCTCACTGCTAATATTCCATTTCCTCTTAACGTGTTTGATAAATGATTAAAAACAGTGCACCTCTGCTTTGTGATGTATAATTAACAGGCCCACTTTTGGGGGCCATTGGATTCAGCACTGTTTTCCCAGTGACCAAGGCTGGGACTTGGCTCCCTGAGTCTGTCACGTCCAACAAATGTGCCAGGCTATTGGCTTTCTTCTTGGGGTCTTCTGTGAGGCTTTCATTTGTTTATTGGTTTGTTTAAGGCCAAATTGGTTTCCTCTCCCTACCTATTCATCCACGTGAGTGCAAGGCAAATTCACTTTCTAGTAACCTAGTTATGAAGAGAAAGTGGGCATCTAATGCCAAAGAAGGCTTCTGTAGTATGTCCCACCACCCGGTATGTTCACATCCTGGGGCAGCATTTATCAGCCCTCTACTTAACAGTATGCAACATTATTGATTTAGAGTGGATATTGTTACTCTTTGTAATTCCTTGAAGCGACGGTACCTTGATTTCCACCTTCCTATGGCTCTTCTATACAAGGGACCCTTATGACTCTAGAAATTTAAATGATCAGCAAATCTAGCAGTCCCCAGTGTTTACCGATATCATATTTGTTCTGCCAGACTGTATTTTTTAGTGCTGATCACAAGGGCTGTATTGAAGAAACAGTTGCCTTTTCTGGCAGGGACGGTGGGGAGCCATCCACACTGTCTGGCATCACGTTAGTGCCCTTCTCTCCTTGTTTCATGATTACCTTATAGATTTGGGAGATTTCAGTCCTCTGACACCAGCATTTTTAAAAGGTGCCATTACTCCGAAGAATAACATGAAGAGAACTGTGTTCTTACATCCCTGTATTCCACGTGACCACTTTTCCGGACTTGGGCAAATGATGAGCCATCTGAATAAAATACCTCTTTCTGGACTTTTGCCAAGGGCCTCCCCCCACCTCCATTTCGCATCCTTAGAGCAGATCCCTTTCCTGTGGCTATAGGCAACAGGATTTGCATCCCTGGTGAACAGTCAGCCCGATAACTCTGCCCATATGAGTGGTTTATCCTTCCCGCTCAGAGGGGACAGAGTGAGCCAGCTGGCCAGGCGGAGAGGTGACTCTGTAAAACCTGGACAGAATGTCCCCAGGGAGGGGTCATAAGGTGGCAGGCTGCTGGGGGTCTGCCTTCCTGAGCCCAAAGCAGCATTTCACCAGAACCTCACTCCCCACTTCCCACTAAATTAAACTCCTACCGTCAGGGGTGCTTATCGTCGCAACCCTACAACTTGGATTGGCCCAGTTTCTGTTGCTTCTGGTTGCAACGAGGTGACAGAGTCATTTCAGCAAACCTGAACTGAACGTCTCTTTGTGCCAAGGATCTGTTCGAGGCAGAGGGGTGTCTACGGAAGCCTTGTGGAAAGCTGGGTGTCATCCTGGTGGGGCTGGAGATTGGGCATGTGAGAGGTAGGGAGGGTGGGGCCCATTTCCAACCAAGGAAGCTGCAGAAAGCACACAGGTGAGAGACCATGGTCCATGGAGGAACTTTGAGGGATTCTGTGCTCCCGGAGACCAGGGGTTCTGTGGAGGGGGGCGGGGGGAAGAATGCAGAGATTAGGAGGGCAGGCCAAGGCCAGATCACCAGGCACAGATTAAAACTTCATTTAATTGTAAGAGCTCCAGGGACTTTAAAACAATCCTCGGAGTCTTATTCTCTCTCCAGGTGCCCAGCTAATCTCATCTCCTTGCTTCTGTGCACCCCAAGCACAGACCTCACAGAGAAATGGAAGCCTTGGTTTTTGTAGGGCTTTGGACTTTGAGCCATTTTCTGGTGACACTCCTGTACTCAGCCACTGTCTTGGGAACCTTCCAAGATGTTGGTGGAGGCCTGTAATCATCTTTAGGGGGATTTTGTCCGGCTTTCTCTGGTGGTAAAATCCCTGCCAATCCGTGGCA
Source organism: Mormoops blainvillei (assembly GCA_004026545.1). NCBI lineage: Eukaryota > Metazoa > Chordata > Mammalia > Chiroptera > Mormoopidae > Mormoops > Mormoops blainvillei. The sequence continues at coordinate 87,302 of PVJD01006388.1, read as the reverse complement.
TTAGGTAGGGAGGGTACATCGCAGATGTGATTTGAAACAATGATTTGAAGTTGCCATTTCATTTTCTGTTCTTCGGGTGCCTTGCTTGGCCAAGAGCGGGAAGAAACAGGAAGAGGAACTAATGTGGGACGAGTTGGCGGGGGGAGGGGAGAGAGAGAGTGAGAGTTAAGAGGGTAGCTAAAGGAAACCAGAGTGAACAGGATGACAGAGAAAAAAACACAGATGGAAGAAGCAAGTCACAGTTATGTGACAGCATCAGGGCCATTTCCCAAACTGCCAGCCAATAGCCGAAATGCTCCCCGTACTGAAAATGGCCTACTGAAGGGGACACTGGGGGTCTCCACGTCACCGTCTGACCTTCTGGCCGTTGCCCAGCTGTCCTGCAAACCAGCGAGCAGACGCAGGTGAGAGGACACTTCCCCCGCAGTCAGAGCCGAGCGAGCAGCCCTGCTTAAGGCCGTCATTCGCACCCCGTTTAATGCAGGAGATGCTGCTGATTAACACATGGATCGCTCGGCGGCTAATGACTTCCTACAGAGAAAACCTGAGAGAAGATAAAGGCAAAGCGTTAGACTTAACAGACTTTGAGCAAGGTTCAATGTCCAAAAATCAATCGCATCCCATGTATCAACGACACACATGTATACAATGTAATTTTAAAGGCTATATTTAAAATCAAAACAAAACTATGTAAGTATAAAATTTATCACCAGTGCTGCAGACTTTATGGAGAAAACTATCTGTTAAACAAACAAACAAAAAAAGAAGTCTCATCTGTTATTTGCTGCTCAGTGATGAGTGACCCTAACACTCAGTGGCTCAAAGTAACTATCACTTTTTAAAAGTTCTCCTGGCTGGTGTGGCTCAGTGGATTGAGTGCCAACCTGAGAACCAAGAGGCCACTGGTTCGATTCCCTGTCAGGGCACAGGCCTGGTTGTGGTCCAGGCCCGGGTTGGGGCCTGTGAGAAGCAATTGATTCATGTTTCTCTTGCATATTGATGTTTCCCTCCCTCTCTTCCCCTCTCCCTGAAACTAAGTAACTAAAAATATTTTTAAAATAAATAAATAAAATAAAACTTCTGATGATTCTCTGTGTCGGCTGGGCAGTTCTAGTCTAGGCTGGCCTGACGCGTTGCTCTCTATGGTCAGCTGATGGCTACAGGTCAGACGAACACTTCTCTCTCCTGGGCCTAACCTTGCATATGAAAGTCAGAATTTCAAGGCCTTAATCACGTACTCAAAGTTAAGGACGGTCTTTGTTCGAGGGTGGTTACGTCCTTTCACTGGCACTGTCTGCCACTCTCCCCGTGGCCCAGACGGTGCCCATAGGAAGCTGACAGAAGGGCGAGGGAAAGACAGCAGACAGAAGGAAGCATGGGAGAATGGCGACATTTTAATTTTTTAAATATCCCATTAAATTTGTAACATAACACAAGCTATTTAATATTCACACGCTCACCAAAGAACTCCACAGCCCTGTAATATAGGTATGAACAGATGAGGAAAGTTCTACTCGGTGCCTTTAAGCAGCTTCCCGTGGGACAGTGGGTAGATGGGAGCTGGGAATGGAGCCTAGCCTACCGCATCTCAGGGTAGAACATACACACGCGACATGGATTGCCTGGCAATTTTGCAAAGAAAGAAAGCTGCTCATTCCCTCTAAGTAATATATGCTCATTGTAAATATCTCGACAATATAGAAAAGCATAAAGGATAAAGTGAAATTTCCCCAACACCACCGATGGTTGAGGTAGAATTACCAGTATTCTACCATACCACTTTTATTTCCCACATGGCGTTCCGTATTACGGATGCACATTTTGGGGGATATTTTGGGAACTGAAATCACTGTGCTCTATATATGACCTCAGAAATAGCTCCAAGGTTAAGTTTTTAAAAGAAGAGAATTCAACAGGGAGACGCCGAGGAGTGGCGCAGGCGGAGGCCGGATTACACACGTCACGGCTCTGACTCGGCGGGCACGGGAAAGCGGCTCTGCCGTCAAAGCAGGAGGAGAACGATCAGATTTCCATTTCGGAAAGATCCACTGTTCCACCAATGGTATAAAGAGAGGGTTTGAAGCATCTAAGACCCCAGAGGATGAGTTCAGTGTGGGGGCAATTGTCCGGCAAGAATGTTCGGGAATGGCCTTAGGCAGCGTAAGTCAGGTGGAGCAGAGGAGGGGCATCAAGAGACGCTGAAGGGGTAGAATTGAGAGAGCTTGATTTTCGCTTCATTCCTTGTTCAGAGCACTCATCTCAGAGTGGTACAGCCCCGTTGATGTTTCACGGGTGGGTGTCACACCTCTGCCCAGCAAAGGAAACAATAAAACACAATGAGGGCACCGGCACCTGGCTGTGCCCTCAGCCAGAAATGGAGAGGAAGATGGTGGACAGGCAGAACAGAGGCAGATTTGTGCTTTTATATGGAAATCGGATGGCGTTTTCAGTGTTAACCAGAAACACGTCTTGTTAAATACGCCAAGGGCCAAGATGGCCCCCGACAGCGCTGGGTTTACAGTTGTAATCTCAGAAAGAAGCAGACTGTCACTCTCCAGCATCTATGGAGACAGACTCTCTCTCTCAGTATCTGCGGAGTCCTGGAGAAGGCCCCTGATCTGCAGGAATGGAAAGGTCTCTTGTGCCCGCCCTTGATTTGCTGTATCCACCAGTGTGAGTTTCTCTTATGGCTAGTGACAACTCGTGAGATCCAGAAATGATAGTGGAAAACCCAGAAAAAGGCTTTCTTTCGAGGAGTTAGGCTCTCATAATTGAGATCTCCACCCAGCCTCCCCTGAGGGCGTGGGCAGTGGGCTAGAATCATTGTGGCAACCGGGCTTGGCCATGGAGCCTGTGACTCTGTCCCGTGGCCTCTCCGGCCGCGTGGAGCACACAACCCTGTCCCTGCTGCCCCCACCCTCCTTCCAAGGGGCCCTGTGCAGCCTGGAGAGGTCCGGATTTCAGAGTGTGGAGGACGGCCACCAAGAGTTAGCCTTGTGTCTTCTGCACAGAGCTTTCAGGTGATTGCCTGGTCGTAGAGTTTAATTCAGAAAGCAAATGCCTAAGACCAGGAGTCTGTAATGATGCCGACGCCATAAACATAATCAGATTTCAGTGCTGAATATGGACTCTTTCGGCAACGATGATTAAATGTTCTACGCACAGCAAGAACTCCCTTAAGCACTATTAATATTACTGTGACTAATCATTTAAAGATTAATAATCACCGTATTTAGGTCATTTTTTTTTCTTTCCAAAGCACCAGGAGGCTCAGAGACTCCAATAGCTTTAATATCTCAAGAGGCTCCACATGGTTATTGGTGGGACACTGCTTTGTTCAGGCCCTAAGGATCTGGGAGTTTGTAAGTGAATCAGCTTGGTACTTAATTATCCTCTGAGAAAATGAATAATATATGCTTCCCTGAGATCTCTCCCTTTGCCTCATCTGCTTCTCAGTCGCCTCTGTTAAGAGCGCACCCTAGAGGGCTGAGGAGGCAGAGGCAAGGGAGGGATTCCCTCTGTTTCGGCTTCCCTTTGAGAAACCGGTTGGGGGCAGGATGTGGTGGTGATCCGGCTGCAACAGTGTCGAGATCCGTGGGTGCTGGGCTGCCTCACTTGATGGGCATTGTTGGGTGGGTGCCCTAGGTCTATTTGCCTTCTTTCTGCTCTGCAGATATATGGGGCGGTGCGGGGGGGCTGTTCTTCCAGAGAGAGAAGACCCTACAGGGTACAGTAAGCCTCTGGGGCTGGCTGGCCGTTCTGGGGAACAGGGAGGCAAGCCTTACTGGACCCCTCAGCCCTAAGGAGAGGCTTCGATGGGAGATTTTGAACACTATTATGGCCGGCCGGTGATCTTCATTCACGGAGCGATAGCAACTACTTAGAGGTGAGGCATGACCCGCGGTAGTTAGTGTTTGGCAAAAACAACGAAGGCCAGGATCTGGCGGATCTGTGCTAGATTCATACCAGAACTTCCAGGCCACGGAATTCACTGGTCGGCACACTAGCGGGTGGTACAGGATCCACCTTCTCTCCTCAGACCTGCTTTATAGATCCGATCAATTTGGCGAATCCCTGAGAACCTGTTGGATATCACCCCCTTCTATTGGAGGCAGATGGCTTTTAATTGCAAGTGACAGATTCCACCTTGAACTAGCCTGGGGAGGACTGCGAGTCCCAGAGGGAACTGGGCGTGTCTGATTCAGAGGTTCTGTTTCTTTTATCAGGGTTCTGCCTCTCTCCCTCTCTTTTGCATTTCACTCTCAGGCAGGCTTTCTCCAGGGCAGAGGGCCTTCTAGAGCTCCAGGCTTATGTGTTTTTCAAGCCCAAATCTCAGAAAGAGATTCGTCCCCCTCTCATTTTCTGAAATATACCTTTATTAGTCTCTACCTCACAGCTCATTAGAGCTAGGAGTCCCTTCATTGGTCAGCCTCGCTCAGGCCACTCAAGTAGAGGGACAGGTGGGACCTTTGGATGGCACCCAAACATCCCCAGGGCCGCCCTGGAGGAAAAGATGTAGGACAGAGCAACACGTCATGGAAACAGAGGCCCGCAGGGCTTCTCTGTGCTGCCTCCCCACGTTACTTAGGTCAATGACCTAAGCTTTGGGTCAACCAGTCAGTCCTAGGTTTGAGTATTAACCCCACCACTTACTAACCATGTTTCCTCAGGCAGGCTGCTGTTTCACCGCGCCGAGCCTCAGCTTCCTTCTGTGGTTAGTGGGGACAATGATGGCACCCGTATCAAAGGGTCAGTAGAAAACCACAAAGAAAAGGAAAAACTCAACACAGTGCCTAGCACACAATAAAGGCTCGCTACATATCGGCCATGATTATAGGCCACTACTATAACCTGGCACCTCTAGGGATGACCAGCAAAGACAGAGTAGACGTCTTTGTTGTTTTTCTCTTCTGGTTTTGAATCATAAGGAAGTGGTTGCACGCATTTTGAAGGATCGATCTCACCCACAAAAATGAGAGTATCTGCATGTACTTTCCCTGAACTATCAGAACCAGCTCCAGAAACCTAAGACCATGAGCTCCTCGACTCAGTTATGTGGAAGGAAAACGATGGGAGGAAAAAGAAAACTGGGCTGTGGCATCATGTCTGTCCCGGAACCATTGACCCTGACCTCCGCTGCGGGCCCCTCCTTTAACCCCAGCTGTCCCACGGACCGCAGCCGCATCCTGCCCTGCTCTCCGCGCAGGCCCCAGGATAGACGTGGTCGTCAGAATTTGTCCATTCCATTCTTTTCTGTGGCAGTTCTCGAGGCTAGTCTATATGTCAAGAATGTCTCGCTCCTCCGTGGGGCAGGACTCTCTGGCCCTTTCTCAGAACCCATGCACAGAGTGTGGGAGAGGCGGGGCTTTGCTTTAGCAATCAGGGAAGACTTTCCGATGAACTCTCCAGTCTGTGGCTGTTGTCCTGTAGTGTAGTGACCAAGAGGGCAGGCCCTGGAGCCAGCCTGCCTGGGCGCAGATTCCAACTCTGCAGCTCGCTCTGCGAACCTGGGTCAGTCTTTTAACCTCTGGATGACCTCACGGACTCATCAGGAAGATTAGATGAGTTACTCTATGTGAGGCACTTAGAATGGTGGGGCACGCGATAAAAATGTTAGCCCTTACTATTACTGTGATCTTAGAAACTCTTAGAATTTAAATCGTTGGTTCCCCTTGAGAGAGAGGTGGGCAGAGGCAAAGATCAATCCAGAACGATGAGCTGAACCACCCTGTGGGAGGTGTTAGACCACTATGGGGAGACTGAAAGAGAAAATAGAGCTGTTTCCTGCAAGATGCAGTTAGGTATATGAGTCAAGGAGCCATGTAAAATGACATTATGAAACATTTCTTAAGACAGTGGGACTGATTCCCAATGAGTGGCTGGAGGTAAGAGCCAAGAGGAGGAGTCACTTTGTATTGTAGAGGGGGTTGGGGGATTGAACCAGCTTTTGAAGAGAAGAAAAAACTTGGATAGATGGGAAGGGCTTTCCCACTTGGTAATAAACACAAACATAGTAAGTAGGTGTGGCTGTGATGAGCATTCCAAGAGCTGATGTAGAGAATATTGGAAGGAGAGTCTAGAGCTTCAGACAGTGATGGAAATGGAAGAGAGAGTTTGGACATAACATTTTATTCTACAGGTAGCCTTTGGGCAGGGAAGTGACCTGCTGACAATAGCATTAAAGGAACTCTACCTCAGTGGGAGTGAGCAAGGTGAAGTTTAGTGGGAAGACTGCAGGGGAAGAGACCAGTTCACTCAGCACATACTCATAGAAACCTTACTACGCACCAGGGACTCACTGCTCCTGAGATCCAGACAGCCAAGGCTCCCCCTCTCAGGGAACTTAAAATTTAGTGAGTTCCAGCTGATCTACTCAAAGAATACTGGTGGGTACCGAAATGATTAGGTCTAAGGTTGCTGGGAAACAGGACATTCTTAAGGTCTCAGAGTCTCACCACACAGAAAGCAGATGAATTACAATACAAAGGGACACGGGTGCCTTTCTGGGAGATCCGGCGTTCCCAGGATAGCCACGTGAGGATGCCTGTGTGACTGAGGTGGGATTTCCTGAGATGCCATTGTTACTGTGAAACAGGCAGATGTTCTTAACAAAAGAACTTAAACAGGACCGAATCATGGGGGAACCAAACAGACAGACCTACTATATGGGACATTCTAGATGCACAGAAAATGAAGTGTCGTTAAAAACAAACAAACAAGGGGGTAGATTGTAGGCTAAAGGAGAATAAAGCGGGGATTGGCAGATGACATAGCCCATGGCAGCCCACTGTCTGCTTTGTAAGTAAAGTTTTATTGGTACACAGCCACATCCATTCCTTTACATGTTGTCTAAGGCTGTTTTATCCTACACAGAGTAGTTGTAACAGGGACTCTGTGACCAGCAACACCTAGGATATTTACTAACTGTCCCTTTACAGAAACTTATCTGACTCCTGGATTAAAGCAATATTATAACCGAACTCAGTGCGTGAACCTTGATTAGTTCCTGGATCAGGGTAAAGAAAATGAAAGTGTCAATAAACATAATTTGGGGGCAACTGGAGAAATTTGAATAAGGAGCGCATATTCGGGACTTTACTTGAGTTCATGTTAACTCTCGGAGGCATGGCAGTTCTGCTGTGATCGTGTTGCAGAGTACCCTTCAGAGGTGCTGAATGCTGAAGTCGTTAGGGGGGTTGTCTCGTAATGTCCACAGCCTGCTTGTAAATGGCTCAACCAAAAAATAAATAACTAGAAAGAAAGAAAGAATAGAGCAAATGAGATGACAAACTGTTAATTAGTCAATCTTGGTGAAAGGTATACAAGTGTTCATTATGCTGTTCTTTGCTTATTTCCGCAGATTTAAAGATTTTCAAAATAAAAGTTAATTACAGAAAACCTTGAACACGATAGGGGGGGCGTTGATTTAGGGCCCACTTTCAGTAGCCCCTGTGGGACCTTCTGGTATGCTCTGGCTGGGGGCCTCCCTTCGGAGTCAGAGGCTCACTGGGGAGTTAGAGGTGAGCTTCCTGCCACTCTGGCAGGTGGCCCCAGCAGGGACTTCTTTTGTAACTTGGGGATTTTTCTTGTTGTCTCTTTTGCACAGTAATTCCATCAAGCTGGTGAATCTGCTCTCCATATTTATCAGCACGTGGCTAACAGCAGCCGGGTTCATCCACTTGGTAAGTATCCTTGAGGATGCTTTAGCTCTGGCTCTCCTGGAACAAGCCCCTCTCTGAGTCATTTTAATACCTGGGTTTTTTTTTTTCACTGTTGAGAAACTTAAGCCCAGCTGTAGAATGTAGGGGGGAAAAAGCAGCTGCACCATTGTCTGGGTTTCCAACCCTTTACGCCAAACTGGTTCCAAATGGTGAGTAATGTTCTCACTATTATTCGGCGTTTTTCAGCTCACCACTCGAGTCCTGAAGCTTTAGTACATTTTCAGTCTGTCTGCAATACCCTCAATACACCACAAGATGGCAATGCTTCCCCAGCAAACACATGAAAACGTCTCCCGTACAAGGCTGGAAGTTTGACCCACATCTCTTTGTAAACAACAAATTCAGATCCCTCAACTTCTTTTCACTACCTACCCACCCCAACCCCCCGCTTCCAAAAAGCTACCTTTGATTCTTTTACCTGATGACTTGTCAAGTTATTTTGTATCTCAAAAATGTTAATTCATTTAAATTAATAACTCTTTGAAAACCTTATATTAGGAAGTCAAGCTGTCCTCACCTCTTCAAGGCAGACTTTTTTTTCCTTGCTTTTAGGGAACACAGCTATTGTCAGGAGCCTGTTTGATACAAATACAAACTGTTACACCTGGAAGGAACCTCATGTAACTCTGAAGCTTTGAGTAGGAGTGGCCCTCCCCGGCTGAGCCGCCCTCTGCATAAGGGTGGAAGCCTGCGTTTAGCTACCTACCATTGGGACTTACATAATTTTCATCCAGTGGAGCTTGGCCTGGTTGGAAACCCAGGCTCTCATTCAGTCACTAGATCTGATGGTTCCCCACCTACCTCTTTATGTTGATGGGACTCTTGGCTGAAATCACCCTTAGATAATCACTCTAATTCTGCCAAGTGCCTACATCACAGATACAGAGGGGTTAGTCATTTTTAATAGGCCGGTGACCTCACCTTCCTACTGTGTGAAGTACCTTCTGCTTCACCAGGAAACCTCCGTAGAAACGGTACGTTGAGGACAGGTGTTGACCTGTGAAAGAGGGCAGCTCATGGAAACTTCCTATAGTGGCAGAGTCGGAGGTCCGGGGACCTGCCCCCTGCACTGGCCATGCTGACAGGTCACAGGCACTGGTCATGGAGATCCAGCCCCATCTCTCTCTGCCTCCTGAGGGTATCTAAAGTATCTCTCTTGCCTACCTCACTGTTTTGTTGGCAGATCAACTATGATAAAAGGACTGAACGTGTTTTAGTTAAATTTAAAGCGGAGACGGGCAGACTACAGCCCTGCGGCCACAGATCTCCGAATGTGGCCGAGCGTCCTCAGTTTTGGTGTTGCACCTGGCTGACTTCACCTGCAGGAGCACCGTTGAGTCGTCCCTACGGAAATCAGACATTGCATGGCCCGCAAAGTGGAAAATATTTGCTATCTGGCCCTTTACAGAAGAAGCTTGCTAGTCCTGGGTCTAAAGTGTTGTGCAAAAGCAAATTGTTCTCATGAGTTCACTTTCCGTGCTTCCCGGGAAATTCCTGCAGTTTGCAGGGTTAGAGCCATTGCTGACATTCTGCAAAGCCGGGAGAGCAGAGGCAGGCTCCAGGAGATGATGTTTGGGGTTTGGGCATAAGAGCTGGAGGAGCAAAGCCCTTGACCAAATAATGACAGGAGGAGGCCCCCTGTGGGAGGGTCTAGAATTTCTCTGGGAGTGGGTAAGTTGGGTCCTCCGGGACTGAACAGGAACTCACTGAGAAAGGTCAGGCCAGGGCTCTCTGGCCCCTTCCCTTGACGGGAATGCCATGAAACGTGGCCAGAGCGATGCCCTAGAATTCAGCTGACTTCAAATCTTTAACAATGAGGAAGAAGGTGGACTAGGGATACTTGACTTCCGTTCCTCTCTCTCTCAGCCCCAATCAGCAAGGAAGTCAGGACTGTGCTCCTACCACTCTGCTTCTCTGCTACCTGCTCAGGCGTCACTTACAGAACTTGACCCAGGGCAGAAAACACCTTGTGCAGAGGGGGCTGCACCTCCAGAATCACCCTGCTGGAGCTTTTGTGTCCCCGGCTTATCACAGATACACAGTGTAACATTTTCCTTTTTCTCCCCCGTCCCCTTGCTTTAGGTGGAGAATTCAGGGGACCCGTGGGAAAATTTCCAAAACAACCAGGCTCTCACATACTGGGAATGTGTCTACTTGCTCATGGTCACCATGTCCACGGTTGGCTACGGGGATGTTTATGCAAAAACCACACTTGGACGTCTCTTCATGGTCTTCTTCATCCTCGGGGGACTGGTAAAAACTCTTTATTATGGTGTTGACTTTTATAATTATTAATATTTTCTGTTACCCATTTCCTTAAAGCTTTGTATTTTGATACTGTGTTTCTGCATTAGAAGCAAGTGATCACTTCAGTGTTACAATCAGGCTAAGTAAGTCCAAAGCGTGAGGGTGACTTTTCTGCATATTTCTTTGGTGTATTAAACTTGTTTCCCAGACACCCAGGCACGTTGCCCTTGTCTGGGACAGCCATTTAGCCAGGAGCAAACCTAATTGTCTTAAGAAAGGGATGCTCACTTATTAAGTGAGAGTGTCTGTCCCTTAGTAATGTAATTCGGCACCTGACATTCTGCAAGGACAGTTGCTGTCACCTGGCCCTGGTAGATGCTGCCAATACTCTATAGACAGTTTGCGGTTTCAAGGGCTCCCCTGCCCTTTTACGGTCCTCCCCAAACTTCCAACAAACACTGTGGCTGGGGCCTGCCCTAAAGAGGAAGGCCCCCGCATCAGAGATGGAGAGCCCACCGGTCTTGTCCGGGTGGATGTCACCATTTTGAGCCGTGTGTTGGTTTTATGAACAACCAACTAACTCCATTGTGTACGACACCTAGGATATTTTTCCTCCCCTTTTGTAAGTCAGAAAGTTTTGCTCTTTGCTTTTCTGGTTTATGCAGATCATAACGCTTGGTTATGATGTCATTTTCGAAGGGGACTTCTGGCAAGACGCTGGCGGCTGCTGCATTTTGTCTTTCAAAGCAGCTCACTTTAAGTTTAGGTTTTTGCTTTATATGAGGTAAGTGATTAAAATCCTGCTTCACACGCAGCCTTTACATATGTACACAGCACACACATTTACATTATGCATACGCATCTCTCTGTTTTGTATGCATATGACATATACATTTTAAAATGTATATAAATGTACATGTGCGTGTGTACATTACCGCGAGTGTTTCCGCAGCCTCTCTGAGGTCCCTGTAGGTGACGAGACCCGCTAACCCAGCCACAGGCACAGTGTTTGTTGGACAAAACATGGCAGATTTGTGTTTCTCCTTGCTATCCTTTCCTCCCATGTCATTTCCTGAATTTATCTTGAGTGCGTTTCAGTGATTTTTTTAAAGGGAAAGTTTGTATTTTTTTTAAACTTCCTTTAGTATGTATTGTCTTCAGTCACTCAGAAAGGCATTGACCCTCCTTTGAATTTTAACCAGAAAGAAAGGCCTTCTCTTGCAGCAGTGTGTGTGTGGGCACGTGTGTGTGTGTATGTGTGTGCATGGGACTGTGTGCTTTCCCCAGCACGTACCCCCTTTACTCATTCCTCTTCAGGAAGAAGAGCTAGATGTCAATTCGTTTATCCCTGTCTCCTTTGTGTTTTTCTCAACTGTGATTTTTTTTTTTTTTTTTTTTTAGTTGTCTAGGTTGGCTAATGTTTGTTTTTGTCCTGTGTATTTTCAGGAGCTTGCCCTTTTTGTCCTTTAAAAAAAAAAAATAATCCAACATGTTGGTATATACCTTCGCGGTTCTAATCCTTTTGTGTTTTCAGATCTTAGTATCCCCCCCTTCTGAAAATGTCAACCCCTTTCTTTGGCCTGTCTTTTTAGTCTCTCTTCTGTCTCCTATCTTCTCCTCAGGCCATGTTTGCCAGCTACGTCCCTGAAATCATAGAGTTAATAGGAAACCGCAAGAAATACGGGGGCTCCTATAGTGCGGTTAGTGGAAGAAAGTAAGTATGCCCAGAGGTTTTGCTGCCACCGCTGCGGTAGAATCCTCTCTGCATGCCATTTTTTTTTTTGGCTCTTCTTTCTTTGTCTCATGCATGTAGGCAATGTTTGCCCGCTACGTGCCCGAAATTGCTGCTCTCATCCTGAATCGGAATAAATTCGGCGGGACTTTTAACAAACATGGAGGCAGAAAGTAAGTCAGTTGCATCAGAAAAGATGTGGTTGAGTGACTTCCAAGAGTCTCTATGGCAGCGGCACCTGACTCCTGCCCCCCTCCCACCCCACCCGGGTGCTTCTGTGAGGGAAGGACCACATTCTGTGTGGGGTGTGATGTCAGAGGTTACCCAGGTTGTCACACTCGGACCAACCACCTAGCTCTATTCCCATTCACAACTTGCTCCCTTATGCGTCTTTCCAAGAGACATGGGCGTATCCTGAAAGGCGTCCATCTGTAACTGGCCCCGTATTTCCTGTCTGGATCCCTAGCAAGTGAACCAAGCTCATTCATTCTTCGCACCAGCTTGCTTGGGGGTTACACTCTGGTCCCTCGGATTAACATGGTGCCATCTTACGGGGGCGTTTTGTACAGCAATAACACGAGCTCATACTCCAGCAAGGAACTCTTAGGGAGGACAAGATTAAGGTCATCTTGCCTACTGTAAGGCGTGTGGCCACCAGGGATCCAGTTCTCTTAGCCAGGAGGCACCGGGCTCATCATCGGAGGGATTCATTACTCAGTTGAAATTTCTTTGGGGCAGCACATAATGTGTTTATGGTATGTCAGGGCACTACATGCTATGACTGATGAGTTTTTTGTTCGGCTTCCCATACACAAATGCTTTCTACATGGGGTCTCTTTCGATTTGTGCTCAGATCACTTTATCAATATCAATATCAATATGTGGGTCCGTTATCAACCAGAGGTTTTACTCCTGGGCACCACCCTGTCCTCTGCCGGCCACTGTCTCTCAAGGAGAATGTTGGAGGAGGCCAGGCTGGTAGCCACTGTTCTTCACCGTTTAAAATTTTGTTGTTTCTTCGGCACACAGCTTTGTTTCTGAGGTTTTGTTTTGGAGTTTTTGTTGTTATTTTAACTTCTGTAGAGTAAGACGCACACTCCTTTAGTGTACGGCTCAGGAAATCCATACCTCTGTGCGCACCCTGATCCAGACGCAGAATATTTTCATCACTCTTGCCCCTTCCCTATTATAGACGTTCCTGCATTGGAACGAGGATTTTGTTTTGTTGTGTTTTTTTTTCCCATTCTTTTTTAGATCAACTCTGAAAAAGCCTGTTTTGCTTTTTAAGAGAAAAATCACACCTATGGCACAGCATCCCCCTCCGTCATCACCCCTCCTTGCCTAACTGCCACATCCGCGGAGCGACCCCTCTCCTGTGGTGGCCCTGGCACATCTGAGCTCAGGTGTCCGGTCCTCCCTCCAGAAAAGGAGGAGGTGGGAAAAAAGGGCTAATTTTCTCGAATGACCCACAGGACACCAGTTTCCTTTTGAAGGAACAGAGGACAGTGGGAGAGCGGCAGCCAGTTGGCGTCTCTCCCGCCGAGGCAGCACGTCCCCCCGCCTCCCCTCTAATGGAGCCTCCCCTCCCTGTTACCGTAACAGCCCTGGATGAGATGAGAACCAAGCTGTTCCGATTTCTGGGCCACCGGTTGGATCCAAAAGGCCAAACGCGTCTAACTATTCCCATTGGTCGTTTGTCCCACGCCAAGAGGAAAACAGCTTCTCCCTTCCTTTCTCCTCGAAGGCGTGGACAGGTCGCCATAAAGCAGAAGGCATCCTGAGGCCTGGGGCTCTCTGTGACCTCCCCACGCCGTGGCCCCAGCCAGAATTCCCGATCAATACCCCCAAAGGAGTCAATAAAATCAGTTACCCCAAAGTCAATGTTGAAAATATTTCTAGACTCTCACTCCAGGTACATTTTCCCCCTCCCAAACAGCTTCCCATACCCAATGTGGGTGGGCCTGGCTGGCAGCGTTGGTTGACAAGTGCCCCAGACCAGGCTTTCAGACCAAGGCTCACTCACCGGTCTGGTCTGATGGGTCGTTTTTCGCCTTGGCATTTCCACTCAGACCCCCGTGTGGTGAGGACTTCAGATCACAGACTCCCCACAGCCTGTGTTCTGCCTCCATCCCCATAACCTTTTATCACTGCTGTTAGCCTGGTATTTTTTTGCACCCCTCCCCTCTTTTTTTCTATGCCCTTTATGAAAATGCACACTTTGCTTTTAACGTTCTCTTTGGGTCTCCAATGTTCCCCGACCCTGTGGACAAAGAACAGGTCTGTCATCAACACTGGGACTGTTCACTTTACTTTACGCATTGTTTCCTGGTTCAAAAGCTAATTACTAAGTAGTTTAAAGAAGCCCTTTGGTCACTTAGATCTTTCATCAGAAAATATAAGCTTGGGAAAGGAGCGGTAATAAAGGGCCATTAGCGCCCTTTGTTTGATGTTGTTTTTCCAGTCAGTAGAACAAGATTGATGAAATGTTATGTTTGGCCAAAATTTGAGTTTTCATTTGGAATTCAGTGTTGAGAGAATGGGCTGTCAGAATCAATAAGTTTTCTTGCGCTTGGGATATGGGCATGTGGTAGTAATTAGCAATATAAGGTCTTTAGTTGAGCAACCAACCATGGGTTCTGGCAGCAAACATAATGAGAAACTACAGTTGTTCTATTTCTAACGTCAAAAAGTTTCCAGATAAAATTAAATGCATTTGCAAAAGGAAAGCAGCTAAACTTTGTTGAAAGACAGAGTTCAGGCTCTTAAAATAGCGAGCTTCGCCCCATGTTTTTGTGCATGCATGAAATACATGTGCCGTATTCATGGACGCACTTACATATACGCAGCTCCCTAGGAGTTAATCAAATGAGTGCCTGGAAAGTAATTAAAACATATACATAGTTAAGGGATTCGTTTATGTTTGCCTATTTTAATCAGGAATAACCCCCCTAAAAATGCATTAACTTGTCAGAGAACTCAAGGTAACTCACAACCCAAAGCTACGGAGACACGCAACTTGGAAATCCAAAGATTATTTAGAGTGAAAGAAAATTAGGCAGAGAAGCTCAGGGGTTTGCATATGTAGCACCCAATTTTAGGGTCTTGGAGAATGTGACGATTTCCTCGGCACCTCATTTCCAGTGTGTGTTTGGCACAGTGTAAACGCGTCACGGAGCGTTCCCCAGAACACCTCCGCCACCAACACGACATCAGGGGTGGATGTGGCTGAGTCCAAGGTTCTCATCAGCATTCCACACCTGACCTCCCACAGGACATCAGAGCCAACAGTGGGTGCGGGGCGGGGTGTGTCTGTGTGTCAGCTTTTCTCTAATTTATCCTATCATGATGTATTGGGGCTCCTGCGAACAGGACTTATGCATCAACAACCGAGGGTTCCAGAAGTACCCAAGGAAGGAAGTCTTTCCCAGTTGGAGGTCTTGGGGACAATTAACCCCTTGGGCTGAGTCCCCAAATTTTATTCAGAAGAGCAACCCGCCTATAGCCCAACCTTCCTCCTGAGGCCACTGCCCCCTCCTCCTTGCTTTCATGTAATGTCAAAGCAGCTCAGAGGTGGGGGGACGCAGGGGTGAGGCTCCCATGGCCTTTGGGATCCCAGCTTGCCTCCCTTCCTCCCACAGCTCCTGCCGTTTCCCCCAGAGGTTTCCTCTCTGTGTGTGACTCAGCCCGCTCCGGGTTAGTTTATGAG
This sequence comes from Mormoops blainvillei, assembly GCA_004026545.1. Lineage (NCBI taxonomy): Eukaryota > Metazoa > Chordata > Mammalia > Chiroptera > Mormoopidae > Mormoops > Mormoops blainvillei. Next base: position 71,896 of record PVJD01006388.1, on the reverse strand, counting down.
AACTGACAGATCATGGTCCGAGGTCACATGGCCAAGGGCCATGGAAAATAGTCCGCGGCAGAGAGGAGCCCATCTGCGCTAACCCTCTTACTAGAGGGGGCCTTCTACTTCCCAAGCTGGGCTTCTGGGGCCCGGAACCTAGGCAGCTTTAGGCCAGGTGTTTGGGGCAGAGGAGCACGGGATGGGTTTAGATTATTCCACTGATTCCTGGTAGCCAAATACTGAGAGGACACACGGAAAGAGGAATGAATAACAGAGGACAAGGAGTAAGCAAAGGGGAACAGGAAAGTGAATGTAATTTACTTGGAGGAAAAGCCCCAGCTGTATGAGAAAGCTGGGCCTCCCTTCTGGTTGGAGGAGTAGTTGTCACAGAGTAACAAGGTCTCGCTCCAGTTCACAGAAGCTGTCTGTGAAACGTAAATGCTATGGCTTCTCTTAGAATACCTGCTGATCTACTTCCGGAAGTGACAACGTGAATCAATATAGTGGGAAGCCCTAGGACTGCCTTCTGTGACAATAATCATAACTGCAGACCCTTGCATATTTTTTTATCCTCACAGCAACCTGTGAGGAAGGCATTATTATCATCTCCACTTGCAGTGGGAGAGGAAACTGAGGAACAGAGAGGTTAAGTGACTTGCCTGACATCACACAGCTAGCAAGGGGTAGATCTGGTATTTGACCAGGGCAGCATGTTCCACTGGGTCATGCTGATTCTCTAAATCATCTCTTCAGACCCTGTTCTTTGTACAGTGATCGTATCATTGTCTGTTTCCCTCACCTCTGTCCTTAAGTGGGGCCAGAACACTGCACGTGATGGAGAGGAAGAAATGCATGAATATCACGTGGGACCCATCGCCCCTTTTCTGATCATGTGTATTACTTCTAAGGATCCTGGCCCCAAGGTCCAGGACCAAAAGGCAGAGAGGGGACTAAACCATTTGTGGGGGTGTAGATTTTTCTCATTTTGTTAGGTAGAGAAATGTATTTACCTCTTGAACACTTCTAACAATGAGGGGCTTTCAAGGATGACAGACAGATCATTGATCAAAATGAGATCGGTGTGTTATTTGTGGATTTCAACACTTTCAGCCCCTTCTCCGGCTCCATCCTTTCTGGGGAGTTTGTTTTCTAGGTTAAAGCCATGGTAGATTGTAGTGATCTGCCAGAATTGGGTGCCCTCCTGGGGCAGACCTACCCACCCACCCTTTATCTTCTCTGGCCTGGTGGCCATATCTGCCTGTTCCCCTGAACACCTTGGCGAGTCTGCAGTGCAGCTTAGAGCACATCTTTGCTTGTGGCTCCTTAACTTTCGGTGAGAATTAGAGCAGCGGCAGCTCCGCCCGGAACATCCTCTGCAAAGCACACTTTCTGGGTTTATTTCAGAACTTTGAGTGGGGATATTCACCCTCGGGAGGCTGCATCCTTCCGGAGGGAGCGAGGGCAGCCCACCTTCAGCCTCCGTGTGTCCCCAGGGTTGGAAGGAAGGAGCCCCGCAGCCATAGAGCTGGGCAGACTCTGTTGTGCTTCTCCATTTAAAAGTGAAAACAGAGTGCTGCCTTTTTTTTTTTTTTTAATGTTCTTTCATGTAAATGTGCTTATATTTTGAAGAGTATTCAGTAATTTGGAACAGCATGTCAAGAACTAAGAGCTGCTAGAGAACTGTTAGCTACCTGCCTCACTGTCCGTGGCTGTCACCACCTGCACTGGTCCATTCTTTCACTGCAGGATGCTCGCTGAGCACCTCCGTGCCCGGCCCAGTGCTGGGTTGGGCTGGGTGCCAGGGTTCGGTGGTGAGCAGGCTCCCTGTGGATCCTGTCCTCGTGGAGGGTACAGTCTCCAGGAGGTTACAGGCAATGAGCCAGGGATGACAAAAGAAGTTACCAGGCATAAATTTTCATATATGCAGCAAAAACAGAGACAAAACCAAAGATTCTGTTATAGAGCAAAACAGGCATTATTTACCTTCAATAAAGTGGGCCAGGGAGGTGACCCCTCGGAGATGTTACAGCATGTTCAGTGATTTCTTAACTCAGCTTTCATTACCTCGCAAAGAAGTTAACACTCTAGGTTTTAAAATTCCTATTTTGTGAACCCCTCCTGCCACCATGGGCCTTTACATCTGCCACCACGGGACTAAGTCCTGAAACCTTTCTCCCGGGCTCTGGGCCACCTGGGCGGAGCTCTTCCACTGAGCCACCGGGCGAGGCGTCCGCATACCTTCCCTGGCTCCTCGTGTGACTCTGTCTTTCCTCTCCCCAGAAATAGGCTCTGCATCTCCCTCTGCACCCTTCGATTGTTTCTCATTACACCCGCTAGCCCCCCCCACTTCGTGGCTGCCTTGTATCAACATGAAATTCCATCTCACTTTCTTCACCACGCTCCTCAGGCTTTGCCCACCGTGGTTCTAGACTTTTCTTCCTTTCTTTTAAAATTGAAATTTTAAATAAGGTGCTGTGGACGAACAGGGATCATTTCTTTACAAAGACTCATTTAACCCACCCCGAGAGTCGTCCTCCACCGCCCCGCCTAAGAGAGAACTCACATGAGCTACGCCTTCATTCGCATTCATCCCGCATGTGTTCACTGAGTGCCCACTACATGCCAGGCACGGGGGAAATGTGTTTCTGCATGCCCATAAAAATCTCCAGGTGTGCCTGCGACATCTATCGTGAGCTACACATTGTATATTATTTGACCACCAATGTGGTTGGGGAGTTCAAACTCAGAGCTTTATTTAAACTTCCCCCACCGGTTCCCCGAGGTGACACTTTCCCCCAACAACCTTTCCCTGGTTGCTGTGTCTGAGAAAGCCTGGTCCTAGCTTTCGGGACTAGGGCACAGGGTGCTTCACATGGTGCTGTCTCAGACCGAGCACCACGGGCCGCCTTTCCCATCTACGTGGGGCTTGGGCGGCACTCAGTCCCCCTTCTCCACGACCCGCATGCGGGGGGCGCTCCTACGAGTGAGCCTCCCTGTGAGATGTCATTTGTGATTTCTGTTTCGCAGGCATCGCTTTGGTTGAAATGTGACTAAGCTTTGCATTGTACACGAACCCCCATCCCTTGACAAGTAAGCCATTCAGCCCTCTCCTCGCAACGCCCACGTGAGCCCCAGCCTGAACTCCCCAGCAATGTCTTCAGATTCCTAGTTTTTAAAAACCATAAATTAGCAAATCATCAGCATATCACTGGGAAGGATCATCTGGTAGCCATTCAAGTCAAAAGGAAACACAGGCCCCAATAACCGATCTTCACAAAGATATGAAGAACTGTAGACAGACAGATACAGTAAATAGGAAGACAAACAGATAATTCAAGTTGACAGGCCATCTTGGACTGATTAGGCATTCTGCTTTGATTAACATTAAACTTTTAGGGGAGGTAAAAAATGAGATTGCCCTAATACTTTGGAACAATGACCCCTTGACTACTTCTGAAATTCAGTACCGGGGGACAGATACCGAAAGCAAGTGTCAGTTAGATGCTGGATCATATAATGGAATATGCCAGATACTTCTTTCCGACGAGCAGGGTCTTGGTGCGTGTGGATGTGGGCTTTGCTTTCTTTGCATCTGCTTTGGATTCTTATAAGCCACATCTTCAGTCCCTTTCAAACTCGAAACTCTATTTAAAGAGACTTGGTTGCATATTCAATCAATTTCCTGATATTACTAATGGAATGAAAGCTTCCATCCCCCACCCCCCAACACTTTCCTGCTGTCTCTCTTCCCTTCCACACACTTACCAAAGTGTTCCAGCTATTGTTCGGCAAACAAGAATAGAAATGTAGGTGGGAGATGAACTATGGGCCTAAAAAAATAAAAAGTCATATTCGAGCCTAGATTTTGCTCTCCGATATTCTTTCTTCCATTAAAAAAAGAATTCTGAATATGACTTTTCTAATTATAGTCCTCGAAGATTCTTTCTCTTCAACCTCACATTTGATTGGATGAATCCTCACTGGGTAGATTTCGAACCTAAAAAAGGAATGCAACCCTCCAGGACTGAATTGCAGTGCTTTCGGTCTCTAGCTGTGTCGTTCACTCTGACGGAAGTTGTTCCAGAGCCGCGCAAAGCAGTTCTTAGTGCAATAGATTTGGGGTTCATCCCTCAGACCTGCTGCCATCACACACCGAAAATTAACCAGGAAGCTTTCTAACTGGCCAAGCCTGTTGTCTCTGTTTATTAAAAATCTGTGGGGGCTAATGCAGTGTGAAGCTCATGGAAACCTGATTCCGTGACTCTCAGGGATCCAGCCTCCTCATCTAGCGCTGGCGTCACGTAACGATGGCCTGTTCCTGTCCCCAGAACCACAGGGACTCCTCCAAATGTGGGTACCGATTGTCAGTAAAAGCAGTCTTATATCCCCTCCTTTATACTTCCCCAATAAGGGGACGTGGAGGCAATTCAGAGACACATGCACGCCATCTCTGTGAGAGGCTTTATGACCTTGGCTGCTGACCACAAAGACCAATGTCAGCTAGCATATAGAACAAACATAGGAAAGCCCTTGCTCAACACATTTGCTCAACTGAAAGTTATTTGAGTCCCTGCCGCGTTCCAGGTACTGTGCTATGTACGGTGTTTAAAGGGATGAGCTAGAAGGTGTGAGTCTTGCTATCCTGGAGCGTACCTGAGACATCGACCAATCAGAATCATTCAAGAAGCCAGTGGCAACTAAATGGAAGCTTGATTATGTGGGAGCATCATCCCAGCAAAATGCTTTTAGGGCGAGAATTTTATTCGGTAAAATCATGAAGGCATAAAGCAACGTGAAGGCTGCAAGCATTTTGGAAGGAAGCTCCTAAAAGCATTTGATAGCTCCCACTGTCAGATGTACCTATTGGAGTAGCTTAGGGCAAAGGTAACAGCAGGTGGCTCGTGTGCCAAAAACCTATGGGTCTAATGATGGACCCAGTTAAAGAGGAGTGCAGAGAGATTTGGGAGGGTCGGGAGCTGCTGGTGCTACCCTGAGTTCCGCTCCATTCCAGGCCTTCCCCCTGGGGAGTCGGAGGCCTCACTGAGCCCTGGGCAGCTGCAGCCCTGAACAGCTCCCCATCCGCCCATGCGTAACAGAGGCCGCGGCCTCCGAGGCCTGTGTCAGGGGGTAGCCTCTACTCAGCTGGGCGGGCTAGCAGAGCGTGCTGGCTGGGGCAACACCCTCGGGTGTGGCTGGGGAACTGAGGCCAGGAGAGAGTCCGCTTGACTGTCATTATGGGAGGGTCCATTCCAAGAATCTATGCTCTCCACCATGAGGTATTTACCGGGGGTGTCAGGGAAGGAGGGAGGGCTTGTTTCTCAAATCCAGGCTAGCATGCTTTCCCTCTGTGGCAAAATTAAGAACCATTTCCTTGCTTGGACTCATCCTCTCTCCATTTCACCTTCATCCCCCAAGGGGTAGCTGACTTTTGCCTTAATCCTCTGTCATCTTGGTCCTTCCTGTTCAGAAACAGCATTAGCAAGTAGGGATCTGCTTCGATTGGAATAGAGGAAAGTGCCGGTGTCGTTTGGTGCCCTGGTCCCTCTGTAAGAGCAGAGAACCATCTAGGATTGGAAGGGTCAGGTCAAGGGAAGACTGGCTTACTTATAAATGGCCAGGGGCCATTGGTCTGCAGTAATGGGATAAATAAAATGCAAAATGAGTGAGGGGATTAGGGAGAGAGACAAGGAGGAACAACTGCAATTTGTGAGTGTTGGGCAGTTATCTCATTGCTTAAGAAGGCTGTGTAATTTATCGTCTAGGAAGGAAGGAAGGAAGGAAGGAAGGAAGGAAGGAAGGAAGGAAGACAAAGGTAATCTCTGCATCCTGGGTTATTGTGAGAATTAAATGAAAAACTAAAGACAGACAAATCTACCAATTAGGGTAGTTTGGTTACAGGCAATGGAAACCGATTCTTTCTGCCTTAAGCCGAAGAGGATTTTTTTATTATTATTATTATTATTATTATTATTATTATTATTATTATTATTTTGAAGGTTAAAGTACCTTATAGAATAAGAGGACAGCTGCAGAGCCAGATCCCAGAAAGGACAGAGATGACCCCGAGAAGCAGGTCTGTGATCCAACCAGGAAGAACACAGGGCTGTCATTACAGGATTTTGCCATCAGGATGACTCAGCCCCCAGGAGGCACTTAGTGTCATTCCATTCAAGACTGAAAAGCACGGATTGGCTGAGCTCGGGCAGGGAACCTTGATTCAAGGGCCCAGAACTGTACCTGGTTGGGCAGGAGTGATTCTCTAAACTAAAAAATGAGGTGCTGTTAACAAAAGGGAGGGTACACGCTAGACAGGCCAAAACAACCAATGTCTCCTCACCGAGGTTCCCAGAATTTAGTTTTAGGACTTAGGCTGAAACTCCCTTTAGGCGACGAGCTACGAAAGATGTGGGATCGTTCCGGGGGCACAGTCTAATCACAGAGGTTTGGTTTGGTTCTGGATGGTGGGGGTGCAGATGTAGATCCCTCTGGGGGGCTTCAGGTCCTGACCACCTGCACGCGGTAAGATGCGCCCCCTTCACGCCGAAGGTTCTGGTCTGGTCAGGACATCTCAGTGTTTTCCATCCGGGCTACCGGTGGTCTGTACTCTGACCTTGGGGCTGCCTTCCAGAGGTGCCTTTGCTGCACGGTTGGGGTCTGTTTGCTCAACCTTCTGCCCTCATTTAGGGAAACAGCCTGTCTCCTCCAGAACAACGCTGTTGACAGCTGGATCCGATGATTACTTCATTCTCCTCCTCACTGGGGGGGAGAAGATGTTCCCTTCCTTTGTGATTAGCAAGTACTACAATAGATGGGGCCCTAGGTAGGAAATGATCTTATCTTCCAACCTCCTTGGGGTTTTTGTTGTTGTTTGCTTGCTTTTTTTGGTTTATTTATTTGTTTTATTTATTCGTTTGTTTTAAAAGGAGATGGTTCAAACGGAGTTTGGGAGGATGGGCTCTCACAGTTGTTTTGATTTCATTTTGGTCCTTTTTCACGTGTACTGTTCTCTCAGAAACTTGAAACGTGGTGGATCTGAGGTGGCAGGTTGGTCAGTGCTCTGACAGGCTTGCAGTTAAGTTAACTGTTAAGTTTCTTCTACACTTACTATGGCACAGGGTCATTTAGCGACGTCCTCTCTGCCAACCAGTCCATTGGTCAGCAGGCAGTTCTTGAAAGCCCAGCCAGTTTCAGGGGTCCAGGATGGGGACCACCCACCTGGGTTTATCTTTGTTTACAGAAGACGATCCCCCCACCCCCCACCCCGTGGAAATCCTTTGGGACAGTCCTTTGGGTCAGGCTGTCGGCCCAGGAAGAGGTGGGAGGGCAGGAGTTGGTGTAGCCTTCTTCCTTTGGGGCAGTACCTTGAGCACTGACCACTGTGTGATGTGGGTTGTGGGGTCTCTTGCTACCCCACCCTGCTTTCTACATGATAAAATGCTGCTGAATGTTTTTGACAAGGCCTTAAAATGCATTCCCATCAAGTCAGCAGCTACCAATGGTGGGAGGCATTGGGGGGAGGTGGGATGAGGAAAACATGATTAGAAGGCTCAGCAGAAAGACAAGAGATTCTAGCATATGTATTTGATATAAATATTATAGTTTTACAGAGACATCGAGATCAATATATGCCACATTTCATCTACCTCTTTGACAAAGTGAGCACAATGTATTCAGGAAAAGCTGTATAGGATTTTCAATTTACTCTGTATGATTTATTGTGACAGGATAGCTATGGGTTTTTCAAGTTCTTTATACTTGTTCCAGTAAAAATGGATATAGTATCTTTAAAAATAAACAGCCCAGAGCTGTGCATTTTACATTGTCTTCCCAGAGTGAGGCTCTGCGAAAGAGAGATGTAAGACCCTCCTGCCCTCGTGAGACCGGATGCATTCGGATTGGCCTTTGCCCTTGCTTTTTAGCATTTTGGGGGGTGGGTGGAAGGGGCGATTGTGGGGGAGAGTAAACAGGTAACTGAATTAGGAAGCTGTTGCCGCGGTCTAGATAAGATAGGCTGACGGCATGAACTGCGGTGGGGCCAGAGAGCTGGGACCCTGTGGGAGGATTCATCAGCGTCTACAGCGCAGCCTAGCCAGCCTGGGGCCTCTCTGCTTTATAGTGACTGACCCCTGGCTGCACAGGACTGGAACTCCTTCCAGCGTGCCAGTCGCTTCCTCCCCACGCGAGGAAGCATCACCCCACAGGGGCAGGTCTGCCCTTGCTCCGGCATTCACTTGGCACCGAATCCCTGGACCTCAGTTTCCACATCAGAATGATGCAGGCACGAGGCTCTACATTCGCCAGGGGCAGTTCTGACACAAAGATACACGTGAGAACATGCAAGGGAGCCCATCACTGTCACAATCCCTATTTCAAAGGCTGCTGGCTCTACGCAACACTACCTGAGTCTTTTCAAAAGCGTGTAGATTTTTGGTCTCATTGAGCTAAGCTCAACCTCAGTGGCCCTGGACACCACATTCCCTAGAGCTTCTTTGAAGCTTTGTCTTGCGGCCCCCTCTCTACCCTCCTCTCATGCCTCCAGCCCTAAGTCACTTCCCCTAAGCTGCCCATTCTGAAAGGCACCAGTGGCATTGAGCTCTACAGCTGAGGTTCCAACTCCACGGGGGCACTCCAGCTCCCTGACCCACTTCCAGGAAGGCGGCAGAGTGACTGAGGAGAATGTGCAAGGTTTCATTTTCTAGGTGCAGGTGCTTAATAATGCCAATATGTGTTGAGTAAAGAGGTACCCACGAAATAAGCAATTGGTCACTTTCTGGTGACCCCGACAGCAACAAGCACTGTTCTTGTTCTGATTAAATCATACTCAATCCCTTGATGCCGCGCTTGCGCCCTGACCCACCGGTGTTACCCACCTCTGATTCAACCGGGCCCGCCTTTGGGGAGCCCTTCGCCCAAACCAGCCATGCTTGCTTCCGCTGCTGGAGTGACTCCTTTCCACAAAATCCATCTGCTACTATTTTTTCATTTCGCATGCTTCCTCATGCATCTGAGATGGAACTTCTAATCCTAGACATTAGCATTAGTTTATCCCAAGAAAGATTTATTCACAGAACTAAACAAAGCTTTAAAAAGTACATCCCTTGACAAACGGTTATTGATTTAGGTTTGTGGGCCATCCTCACAGATCAGGGGGCCAGGCCCGCTAGAAACCAGCCATTATGATCGCCAGTGGTCTCAAAATGTTCAAATCTAGAGCTGCAGATGGAAGCAGCATTTCCTGCCTTGGTAGTGTAGCTTTCCTAAATATCCTCCATCGTCAAGGAACCATCCAAATTTCTATTGCCCTCTGGGTCCTTGCGCTGGTGAGGAAGTCCTGAGCTGGACATGGCATATATCTAAAACGGACATTTGCATCACTTCATGGCCCCCGGTGTGACCAGTTGTATGGCTTAAGTTGAAAGTTGGTTTAGAGTTTCTGCTGTCACTCAGCCTTTGATGCCTGGAGCCTTCTGGCCTGGCTGACCAGGTGCCACAGAATCTAGCGATGCTGCATCTCTGTGATGCATGAAGTGGGGCTTATCTCTCTGCACTCCAGTCCCCACACTAAGCCTCGCTCCTGGCCCAGTGAGGAACCCCCTGAAACCCCCTCCACCATGAGTCCAGGAGGATCTCCTGTTGGTCTAGCCCTGCCTGTCATGAGGGAGCAGAAACTGAAATACTGAAGCCTGTGCCCTTTCTCCATAATCTCTTTCCTCTTAGTGAGAAGGAGAGTCAGGGATCTGGGTCACGCCCTGGGCCAGTCGCTTTTACTTGCTGTGGGCTCTGAGGCACATCACGTGAGGAAGTTGAGGTTCACAGAGGCTATCTGAAAGGATGCAGGTAATAGGAACACAGGGTTTTCTGAGGACTAGGTGAGATTCCATGGGACACAGAGCATTTTATATCTGTTACATACTGATTTACAGGTACCACCTGAATCCTACCATTGAATGCTAACAATGAGCCAGACTCTTTACTAGGCCTGTCACGTGTATTGTCTATTTAAATAAATCCTTCTTCCCTGCAGAGATTCTGACTTCATAATTATAAAATGCAGAATTGATACCTTGCCTAAGACTGTTTAGTTATTTAGCATCTGAGCTGAGCGATCACAGGGCTATCAAAGTAGCAATCTCACATGGTAGATTTGTAGGTGTCACAGAACCTGACAGAGATAATTTTGGATGGGGATCTTTTTGGCATTCTTCAAATCACGCACCGCGAACAACCATCACTCTGCTTCCAAGGACAGCACACCCTGCTCTCAATCTTACAGCGTTTTCAATTATATTTTCAATGGTTGAAGATACAAGAAACTCTGTTTCTCTTCTCCCCGCAGTAACATCCTTCCCAAAACTACTGCCTCTGGAACTTTCAACCCCTGAAAATATTTCTGGGAAATAAATGTCCCCTTTCACCATCCATCCCTCGCACGCCTGCCAGGCCCTTGGCGCATCCTCAGACAAGGGCTGGTGGGAGCAGACCCTCTAATGCAGATGCTGAGCTAGAAGGGCGGCCTCTCCCCATCCATCAATTCTAACTGCATTCAAACATTTTCAATATGTGGGCTCCTTGATAACTTTCACTGTGTGGAAAACAAAATAGAGGGAAATGATTATTGGCACAAAAGGGTGAAGCCGTAAATCTTCAAATCAGATATAGGACAGATTGGAACAATATGGGTTCTCCAAGGTTGCCATGATAATGTATCTAATAACTCTCCATGGGCAAAGAGGCAATCTGCTTTCAATCAATCTCACTTTTTCTGAGCAGAAATACCAATTATGTTGAAGGAAGATTTTTTTTCCCTCCCTTTTTGATAAAGACTGCTCTCTACCCCAGAAATCATGCTGTAGCTAAAAGATATATATTTTAAATTGTCTAGAATGGTATTGGACAGCTCACACCAAATGAGAAAAGTCCATTTTTTTTTCCTCCTCTCTCCTGCCAGCATTTGTCTACTTCTTAAGAGAAGTGAAAGCTAATTAAAGGCTTAAGGGATAATATTGATTGCATTGGAATATATTTTATGTACCCAGCACATTTTCGACTAAGAGAACCCTGACTCTTTCTAAGGCTGAATAAATCAGCCGGCTGGGCCTTTGATTCAGGGGTGAGAGGGTGGATGCGTCCCCTTCCCTTCCACTTCCCACACTTCTGTCCTAAGGATGAATGATTTTAAAAGAGGAGGAGGGAACGCTGGCAGATATTCATTCAGTTCTTTGCATACAGGATAGGAAGGATGAATGTCCAGGCATTTCTCTGGCCCTCTCATTGATTCGGGTCCAGCTTTGAACAATAATAACCAGGCTTATGCTGGTATAGAACTACAAGCTTTGCGATGCCTGGGGCAGGAGGCCTGCCGGGGGTATTAACCGCTCAGCTCCCTCATCTATTGAATGGGAGTAAGAAGCTGGCCCAGAGTCACACACACGTCGGTGGCAGAGCAGGGAATCAAATCTGGCATACTTTCGCACCCAGATGGAACCAAGATCAGTCCTGTGGAGGTGCCCTTACCTTGGATCATGCTGGTTTCATTCATTCGTTCGTTCGTTCGTTCATTTATTCATTCATTCATGTTTAGTCCTCACCCGAGGATATGTTTTTTGATTTGAGAGAGAGAGGAAGGGAGCGCGAGAGAGAAACATTGAAGTGAAAGAGAAACATCCATTGGTTGCTTCCCTTCTGTGCCCCAACTGGGGGGTTGAACCTGCAGCCTAGGTATATGCCCTGACCAGGAATCGAACCTGCAACCTTTTGGTGTATGGAGCGATGCTCCAATCAACTGAGCCACCCAGCCAGGGTGCTGGTCTTGTTCTTAATCATAAAAGTTTGTGGGCAGAACGTATTAGAACTGCCCCAAGCAGCCCCACTGTCATTCGTGGGGTGGTCAGGAGGGAGGTCTTGTTTCTCAGTCCACTTCTGAACACACTTGGCAAATTTAAAATCGGGAGTCTTGTTCAGATCATGCAAATTCACATGCAGCCTGTTTTGTCCATATAAACGCGCATATGCCATGAGCAACATTTTAAGGTATGATGCGATAAAAATGTATATAATCCAAGTGTTTAATTGACATCACGTATTCTGAATACTGAGTATTTTAGGAAGGTGTTAGTCACATGGGTTTTGAGGATAAAATTTGCATGGGTGGCCAAGGGACCTCCCTCAACCTATAGCAGCGACTGGCTAGAAAGCCCAGTGATCGTGTTCAAATGTCTTGTCTGAGGGAGCCATTGACACTCTTCCCTCCTCTTGCCGGCCTCCGCTTGCCCGATCGCTAAGTGCAGCTCTGTAACAATAACAGTTCATAATGGTGATATTATTAACTGCATCGTGCGTATTATTGATTTACTCTTTGTTCTGCATCATTATCCTTTCACCAATGAGTTTACTGCATTATTCTCACATACTTAGTCAAGCACCAAATTACAACGAAAGGGCAGGCTCTTGTAATGGCATCTAATGGAACATTGCATAAGTGATCATCACTGCCTCCTATTATGAGCTGCCTCCAGCCATGCGCTTTCTGCCTTATTGGAATGTGCACCGAGCAATTACCAAGTGCAAGGGACCTGGCCGTTTTGAAATTTCCCACAGAATTACTGTGCTTCATGTTTGCCACCTGCCCCTGCCTCACAGCCCAGCCAGGGATCCAGCCTCTGTCACTGCCAGCCCGAGGGGCACAGGGGCCTGGGCCGAGCTCCTTGCTACAACCTCTTTACTCTAAGCCGGCAGGTTTCATCTGTACAGTCAGTCCCCGACTTTGTTCCCGGGGCCAACTCCTGCCCCAAAGTACTTGGTCCTGATCGAGCATCGTGTAGCGAATGTAAGTGGCCACAGTATAGGCTGGTGTCAAAGTCAGATCGGTCCAAGAGCCCCAAGATCTTGGTGGGGAGGCTGTTCCAACAGTTCTGGAAGAGGGGCTCCTCTCCTCAGGGGGAACCACTGCCTCCAGAAACGGAAGTCCAAACCATCCTGGAGCAGTGAAAACAATGCCAGCCTCATCTCTTCCTAGCTTCTCCCCATCTTGAGGTCGATTCCTTTGGCTCTCAGAGAAATCTCCGACCCCCTAAGGAAGCAGCTGTCTGGGGACACACAGATCTGCGGCCTGATCTACGATTCCATAGGCGTCCCATCCCCATTTAGCCCTGAGTAATGCTCACTTACTGTAAAGTGTTACATGCCCCCATTGTCGGAGGAGTTATGGCGGAAAAATGCAAAATTTTCCTTTTTACTGCTTATGGCCAGCAGAGCCCATAACGTGTCAAGCTGCACATTAGCCACCCTGATAAAAGTTCGCTTTCTTACACACAAAATCATCGTTTCAGCAAGATTTGTTATCTCATTACCTGATAAGCTCTATGTCATAAACCAAGACTCATTCAGTAAATCTCCCGGGAGGACGCTTTGTGGGCAGAAAGGGAGAGATATGAATCTGCAAGGGACTTGATAATGCAGCATTTAAGCGCAAGCGTAATGTCACTTATTGTTAAATGCATAAAACCACTTGGCCAAACGGTTGGGCTTTTAATAGGATTTTGTGCAGCATCAGGTGAGAAGCCATATGCCTTTTCTGTCGAGGAGTCACTGAGCACCTGCCGGCATCGCTGCTTTGCCTCACAGCCCCCTGGGGACGGGAGCCGGGCTTTTACGGAGGCCTGGGGAGGGGCGGTGATGAATGCTTTCCTGCAGCTGCGCGCTTCCTCTGTCCTGCTGGGAGTGGGTGCCTGGGTCATTGCTGGGCCGGCCTCATCTAACTGGCCTCTCCTGTTCAGGCACATTGTGGTCTGTGGACACATCACTCTGGAGAGTGTTTCCAATTTCCTGAAGGACTTTCTGCACAAGGACCGGGACGATGTCAACGTGGAGATCGTCTTTCTTCACAAGTAAGAGGTCCCTGTTGTTTTGAGACCCTCCACCCAACAAGACACCCCGAGGCGGACACCACCCTGAATGTCTGCAGGAGTGGTGGTGTGGGGGTGGCGTTGCGGGGGCAGGGCAGAGATGAATGAGTCATGATCCCTGCTGGCCTCATTGGAGAGGACAGTGTAAACCAAAGGACAGGGAAACAACACACTCACTCGGTGATGAGAGCAGCACCTGCCTCTGTGAAGGCAATTCTGGAGTTTATTATAGGTCACGCACATCATCACTGTCCGCTCAGCTGTCTGGGTCTATGTGATCCAGATGCATCCACAGTATCTGGCGTGGAATGATTAGTAGTATGTTGTGGATGCTTTACGAGTGCAGGGATGACATAGTCACCAAAGAAGAACCTAACTGGAAGCAGGGTATAAGGTAACAACAACAACAACAACAACAACAACAACAACTGTGGTTCCTAGAAACCTTCAGTGGGGACACTGTGCTTACTGGTCACCACGCATTCAGTCTCTCCTTTAATCAACAGAAGGAGTAAAAGTACACATGCTCTGGACTCAATACCCGATCTGAACCTTGACTCAACCAGTTAACTTGCTGAACAAGTCACTTGACTTCTCTGGGCCTCAGTTTCCACATCCATAAGATGGGGAAGCCATCCTGGTTTCTACCTGCCTCCTTGGGCTGTTGTGAGAATGGAAAGAAGTAATCCATGTAAAGTATGCAGAGCAGAATCAGACGTGAAGCAACTTCTCAATAAACGTGAGCTGGTACTGTGAAAGATAAGATATATTAGGTCAATAATCAGTTCAGAAGTTAGGTCTTATTATGTTTGTTTCACAGGTGAGGAAGGCAAAATATCTCCCCTCTGCTCAACGTTGTTGACATTTTAAGCTTTGTCACATCCCCTTTTAAGTTAAAAGGTCTGCCCCAGGGATGGAGAGTTTGCGGGGAGCGGCTGGGGGGCTCGAGCATGTTGACATGGGTTGCACCACCATCTTTTATGGAGATGGGGCCACCAAGGGGCCAGCGCTAGCCTTAAGTTGCTGGAGGAACAAAGTTCACATGTTGGTGTTGGCCCGATGCAGGGTTGACCGCCCAGAACTCAGTCCTGCTCCGAGATTCCCCTGCAATCCGAGATTCCCGTGCTGTGCATCCTCTTCCTTCGGGTGTTTGTTCACCAAACTGACCTCCATGTTTGAGCACCAGCGTTTTTCTTCTCAGCACTGACTTTCCCAAGTTCTGAAAGGACTGGCCAGGCCGTGGGCCTAGGAACAGAACCCACGGATTGACTCAGTGCTCAGCTGCTGCCTACCAGCTGTGGGGCCTGTCCTCTGCTGAGCATTTTAGAAGGTTCAAGAGAAGTGTAGTGTGTAGGTCCTGCCCTCATGTTGGTTGCAGATTTCAAGATGAGCATATGTGCAACATTAGAGCACAAACAGTGATCCTGTATGAGCTTACCGAAGTCAGTTTAATCAAGTGGCAGAGTGGCCTGGGGCCCCTGTACTAGGGAGAGACGGCTGCTTCTTTGTTACTAAGGCAGGAGTCAGGAAAGAAGTGTGGTTTGCGTTGGATCTGGAAGATTGTTCAGATTTGGACAGGCAACGAATCTTCGCTCACCAATGGCTTTAGTCTGAATCAACAAGTTGGCTTCTGATGCTCCTGTTGTTGGGGTTCACCTGTATGTCCTCAGCATCCCTTAGTGTTGACGTCATAGTAGGTGGCCCGCGTTAATTAACTTTCTGAAGCTTTGTGTTAATAACATACCTTCCTCTTGGGTTGTTCTGAAATTTAAATGAGTTCATACTTGTCAAGTGTTTAGAATCATATTTGCTGTGTAGTAAATGCTGAAAACACTAAAAATTATTTTTACTAGGTACTTAATGTTAGCCAAGTGTTGATTAACACAGTTCTTGGCACCTAGTAGGTTCAAGCTAAATACCATGTCCCAGTGCCTAGTATCGTACCATATAGAGCGTAGGCATTTTTCATCTCTGAAGAATGAATAAATGAATAGGTTTATCACCGTTTTAATCTTTGTCCTCCGATGGGAAGGATGTCTTTACAGCTCAGCCCTAAGAAGGGTGGTCACTGTACACAGATGTGAATCAAGAACAGCACTGAGAGTAATTGAACTCTGTGCGTGGCTGCTCAGAGGTGACATTTTTGGTTCAGTCCCTATGGGATGAGAAGTCCAGGAGGTGGCGGAATAGGGAAAAGGTTTCTGATAGAGGGGCCAGCAGGAGGCTCTGCCGGGGAGACCTTTGGCCAGTCACTGATGTCACAGCCTCAGTTTCTCTATTCATAAAACAGGGGTTCCATTTATAGTGAAGTCGAAGACATTTCACCTCATACTCTTCAGACTTTGTAAAAGTCGTGAACCTGTTTATTTCACCTTGGTATTGGTTTTGGTTTGCAGTTGGACTGGGGTTTTACCTCCCTTGAGTGCAAACCTTTTATTTTATGACAAGCACGGGACCTGCTTTGAAGATGAAAGCCTTTTCGCAAGTCCTCCTCTGTGGAGGTCAAGAGAAGGGAGGCCGTGGAGGCTGAAGTACCTGAGTCTGTCTGTCATGTTAACGGCCGTTTCTTCTCTCCCTCACAGCATTTCTCCCAACCTGGAGCTTGAAGCTCTGTTCAAACGGCATTTTACTCAGGTGGAATTTTATCAGGGTTCAGTCCTCAATCCACATGATCTTGCAAGAGTCAAGGTAAGAAGGAAGGAGTGACTTCAACTTTTACTTCATCTGAGCAGTAGCTGTCCACTCTGGTGAGGGACATACCTCTCAGGATGGCTCAGAGTCACCTCCCAACCCCTAATAAGTCAGAAACTACCAACCTTGACACCACCCTTCCTTTGGTCCCAGGACTTCGTTCTGCTGGCACCTGGAAGTTCACCTGTAAGGAGTCCACACTTGAATTAGTCGTAACGTGAAATTGATTTTTCTAGTTCCTCAGCATCAGCACTGCTAAAGGAAGTAGACTAGTTGTCTCATCCACAACACAATAATCATGTTTTTCCCATCGCGAATACTTAAATTGGACTTGAAATTTATTATTTATATCAGAAAGGAACATTAAGTATAAAATACAAAATAAAATTTTTACCAAGCCTTAGAAGTGGGAGCTTCCTTTTTGCCCCCACCAAAGATAAAGGTGCACAACTAAATATACAGGTAGCCAGCACCAGTTGGTAATGAGCTCATTCTTCTTTCCAGAATGTGCTAAGGTAGAATCTTCTTATAAGGGAACGGTGTACAGCAAAATGGCATCTGCTACCTTACTCATTTTGTATTGATTTTGTAAGCATGCTCAATACTTGCATGCCAGTGGGTATAGATTAAAATCGTGAATCCACTGACATCTGAATGCTAACTGCGGTTAGCACACAATTCAGTAAATAATGTAATTGGCAAGCAGGAATATGCCAGAAAGATTTGGGTAAGTTCTTTGGATTATTAAGGAAAACCGGAGACATTTGTGTCACGTACCAAGGAGAAAACCACACCCTCCCACCAAATGCAGGAATGGTGTGTTAAGTACAGCGTACCAAGCAGGACAGATTGCAGGCTTGAACCGGCATGCGAAGTCTTGTACTTATAGGTCCAGTTAATCTTAATATTACCCAGACTCGATCCAAGTCATGGCTCATGTGAAAGCTTATGAGAACTTAGAGAAAATAGTTATTGTTCTTGGACCTTACTGAGATGTAAGCAATTATTAGCACAACTCACGATCCCCTCACAGGAATAAATTGTTTTTGGCTCATGTTTAGATAAGTCAGTAGGTTATAGTTGCAGATAATCTGTAACACATTATTTTATACATATGTATTTGTTGTCTTTTGAATATCTGAATGCTTAATGAATGCTGAGATGTTACCTGATTCAGAGTTCTCATTTCCTCCTACTCCTCAGTTAAGATGTGAAAAAGGTTAGATGAAGGACTTTGGAGTCTAAATCACTGAATCCCCAATTACTCAGTTAACTTGGTAACCTGAGAGGAGGGCCTTAGCCCACCTAACTCCATTTCCCACCTGGAAAACTTAGGGTGATGGGGCAGGGGGTGGGGGGCGGGGACAGGTGGACTGAAAGGCTTAGTTAATAGGCATTTAAAGAAACCTGGAAAGCTCACATGTAAGAGACTACGCAAAATGAACAGTGTAATTACCAAGGTACGTGCTGTGCCCTTCAACAGCAATACGATGAATTGTTTGTATCATTGTAAGAACTTGCAGCCTACACTCATGACAAAAACTATAATCTCTCAGTATTCTTTTTAAAGAAATTTCCTCCCAAAGTGCTGGGTTCCCCAAGAGCTATTAAAAGAGAGAGCCTGCCACCAAGCATGGGTATTTATATGTTTGTGTTCTATGATTTTCCTTTTGGTGTCTTAGATAGAGTCAGCAGATGCGTGCCTCATCCTTGCCAATAAGTACTGCGCCGACCCTGATGCTGAAGATGCCTCCAACATCATGAGGTAAACTCGGGGAGGCCAGGGAAGGCTCTGGGCTTGGTGCTCTTTTGGGTCCTCTGCAGAGCACCATCTCCCCCATGCACTACCCGGGACTTGCCCCCTGCATGTGCCTGGGGGGAGCTGAAGCTGTGGAGGGTGTGGAGGGCAGCACCACAAGGCATCGTCAACAGGAAGTTCTTCCTTAGAAGATGGGAGCCCTGGGGTCTTCGGTTTGAGATCCTTTAGACAGGACTGGAAAAGGAAAGATAAATTTAGGTGGGCATAGACCTGAAATAACGTACCATGTGTCCTAAGGGGAAATGGATCTGAGATACCTGAACAGGG
Organism: Mormoops blainvillei; assembly: GCA_004026545.1. NCBI lineage: Eukaryota > Metazoa > Chordata > Mammalia > Chiroptera > Mormoopidae > Mormoops > Mormoops blainvillei. The sequence goes on along the minus strand of PVJD01006388.1, from coordinate 53,233 downwards.
GGTGGTTTTGTCTCTCAGGGGACATTTTGAAACATCCGGAGAGGTTCTTGGTTGTCGTAACTAGGACATCATCCTGCTCATGTCTGGTGGGCAGACACTAGGAATGCTGCTCATCGTCTTATAGGGCACAGGACAGCCCCCCGACAGAGAATGACCTGGCCAGAATGTCAGTTTGGCTCAGGATGAGAAACCCGTGCTAGAGCTGTCTAAGTGTGCCCATAGCACATTGATTAATGTCATCCACAAAGAAGAGTTTGTTCACCAATGAGTTTGTTTCAACCAGTTTCCCCAAATGAAACGGTTTTGTCCACTGAAAGCTTTCTCAATGCTTTTAATACTAATAAGAATTTTTAAGACAATGTGCCATAGAGAATTTTCAAACCCATTTGACTATAAGCCCCCTTCCCTGTTTTTATAGAACATCTGCTGGGGGTGGCGGGGCATTCTTTGGAGAACCCTCCCCAGTACCCTTCCTGCAAATGCACGGAGCCTGTTAAGGCAGTTCTCTGCCCAACTCCTACTCTTTACTATTTCAGAAGAAAACTGTTTTGTGTTTGTTCTTTCATAGACCCAAATTCTAGACATCTTGTGACTATGAAATGTCTAAAAAGTTAAAATATTTTGCTTCGGATAGTTAAAGCCTTTTTGAATTCTTCTCTCCTACAGCAGAGTGGTTGAGAGAGCTGGGAGGGAATAATAAGGAGAACCTTCTGGAGATGAGATGAACTAAGAGAAAACATTTCACTCCCACTGTATTCCCAGGAACTCATGCCTAATTGCAAACAGCCATCTTTCGGGTCTAGACAAAGATTCCGTTCTCCCTGCAGCCTGGTTTACTGTGTCCTGGGAATTCACTGAGGTATAAGGTTGGGAAGCTGCCTTTGCGTCATCACAATGCTCCCATGTCCTTTCTTTGCCTTTAATCAGTGGCCCCAAGTGACATGAGCTTTCCCATCATTGAGGTGGGAGAATTCCTCCGTGCGTTTCGGGTGAGCAAGTCCTCCCCTCAGCATCTGGTCCCTGTGTCTGGCAGGCGACATCTGGCGCAATGTTCTCTTTGCACTCGCTTTTCTTTGGCAATATGATTAGTGCAGTCGTTTTAAGGAAGTCGATGCCTGAAGTATCATAAGCATGGGACTTGCCAGGCTGTGGGGAGATGGGTCCACCCCCTAACTAGTCACAGCTGGAAAGTGACTGCAATAACCTCAGCTTTAAGGTGTGTCAGTCCACCCTTTCCTTGAACTAGGATTTCTATTCTTCACTCCCAAGGGTTTTTGCATAATTGGAAGTGATAAAAATGTAGCCTTTAAGGAACTCGGCCCCATTGTCTTCAAAATTTCATCCAAAAAAATCAAAAGAAGGTGAAGCTTAATGTGTTGACCCCAGAGAAAGTTTGAGGCTGGCATTGCCTCCCCCCCACCCCCCCCACCCCCGCCCCCTCAAAAGTGACTAATTGAAATGATAATAGCTTTGAAATGGGCATTTCTCTTAATCTCAATATTTTCTATAAGCCCTGACCGTGATAGGGTTAACCTGAAGACATACATGTTACCAGGGTGAGAGGCATGATGCCAAGGCATAAAGGTTCCTGAGCAAAGTACTGTAGCACCAGAAATGTAACTAAGCCATCCATTAACCAGAATCAGAACCAAGACCCAGGCAGCAAAAGGAAATGGGAGACGTGGGGTTAAAAATGGGCCCTGTCTTTCCCTTATTTGTATAATCCTCTTTCCTCCTTAATTTAATGAGACCAATCTGCCCCTTTTGAAATTAAAATGTCAAAGATCCATTTGAAATGAGCTAATGCAGAAAACTGGCTGATGCTGTGAACTGAATTCAGAGGGCTGACAGAGGCTCAAAGTCCTTGAGTTATAGGCATGGGCCAACGCAACACTTTTTCAGAAATAAAATGAAATCCTTCAAGTGCAAAAGCCCAGGGTGAATTTGTGCACGAGAGACATGTGTGATCTGTTTCCTAAATTCACAAGTTGTAGCTTTTCAGACATGGCTTCTTCCCGGCCACCTTTTCTGCCTCCTTGCACCAAAAGGGAAGGAACCCCAGTGCTCCTTGGTGAGAAGCTTGTGGGGGTGGTCATAATAAATGCACTTGCATTTCTGATTAAGCTTAGGAGGTGGCCTTTCTGTGGATTCCATTCTTTAGCCTTCCTTGTCACAGAAGGAAATGTGCAATGTCACCTCTGACAGAGTCGGTAATGACAAAAACCATAACTTACACGTGGAGAGAGCTTTTAATGATTTCAAAGCATTTTCACATCTGGTCTTTCATTTTGCTGCTCATACCAACCCTGTGAAATAAATAAAGCAGGTACCGTTGCCCCCAATGTCCAGATGAGGAAACAGGCCCAGAGAGACCAGGGATTTCCGGAAGGTCACCCAGTTCGTTCGTACAATGGCCAGGACTGGCGTCCAGGTGTTCCTATTGCTAGCCCCCTGCCCCTTCCCTTTCAGCACAGTGACGGTCACAGCAGCAGAAGGGGAGGGGCCCGCCGTGGCTAATCCCGAGTTGGCCCGAGGACAGTTTGGATGGATTTTCCACCAGATCAGGACCTCGGGGAGGCCTTGCGCTTTATCTCTAATCAGCACGGAAGTGGTCATTTAGGTAGCTATTAATTATGGAAGGCTGGGCCATTGATCTGGGCCTAAGGGCCCTGCTTAGGGATCCTTTTTGCGTGTGGCCATGTGTACGCCAATTAGAATCATTTGTTTGATTTGTCATTGTTGTCCCAAATTGTTAACTCAGAGACTTGGACTCCTAGCAGATTGTCCCCAGGCTCTCCTCCCTGGGGCATGGGGCTACAACACCCGCCCACCCACCCCACCCCCGCCCCCGGCCCTGTGCATTGAGCTTGCATTCTTTAGTTGCCTCTTTAGGCAGCAAGCCCTGGCCCTTGCTCCAGAACCCCCACCCCCGGGACACGCCCACCCTCATACCATCCATCACCGAGGCACCACAAGGCCTCTGTCCTCTTTTATACCCAGGACACAGTCGGTGACTGTTTTGTGGTTTCTTTGTCACACTAGCATGGGGTATGGTGGTGGAAACACAGTCTAACTTGTCCCAGTGCCTGCAACCCCCCAGGATGGCCCTGGCTGCTGGCACCATACTCATCGCATTTGGCTGTAACCAAATTAACCTCATCAGACTCCAAGGGCAAGGCAAACCCTGCCTCAGCTTTGGGTTTTTTTCTTTTTCAGGGTAATCTCCATAAAGAACTACCATCCGAAGATAAGAATCATCACTCAGATGCTGCAGTATCACAATAAGGTAGGACAGTGAGAGGCCATCCCAGGCTCAGAGAGGCACACGTGGGTCCAGTCCCTTCCCCCTCACCATCCAGCCAAACGCACGGGCGTGCGTGCACGCGCACACACACGTGCACACACAACAATGCAACCCAGAGGCCTGGATACAGAGGGTGGTGGGTAAAAACCTCCTTGGGACCTTTCTTCAGTCCAGACACCTCGTTTGCGGTTGGTCACTGGCAGCAGCCTCCCTCACGTCCTGACTCGTGCGCTCAGGAAGCATTTGTTGGACATCTAGGTTCGGAAGTGTTGATGTATTCTTAGAGCTCATTCCAATGACTTCCATTTTTATGTGCGGCTCTGATTTCTCTAGTTGGCATTTACTGGATACACACTAGGCGGCCCACATTGTCTGCCTGACCCCCTAACCCCGCATGGATATAACGAGGGAGAATTCCTATTTCGCGCCCTCAAGGATTCAATACTCAAGGCGTAGAGAGTGTCCCCAGTAGGACTGTGCTACCTGAGACCAGGTGAATGTGGGGGAACAGAACACGTGTTGGGTGGAGAGCGCGGAGCATGGCATTCTCAAAATCAGGATAAGAATTGCATGGTTGAATTCAGGTAATTTGTTGGCTCTCTGGAGATTAAACATGAAGGAATTTTCCTGGTGTTACAGTTTACAAGGGGGGCTGGAAAGTCTGTGTTGTTTCCCAGAGTCTAGCCTCATTCAAAGGCAGTGCTCCTTTACTTGGGTGGTCATGAAAGTCCCAGGAAAACAGCTTTGGGGGAGGGAAGGTGGCACCTTTTTCTGCTTGATATGGAACCAGTTATCCCTTTAATGAGGCTTAGAAACTGGAGGCTGCACAGTACCTGGAACCAGGTGTCCTGTCTGAACAGAATAACTCCCTGCTGGATTTTGAGTGAGCTTGTGTCCCATCTTATGGGCCATATTCCCTACGAAATAGGCAGTCAGGTGACCCAGAGAAAACCCCCCTCTGCCAAGTGCACCAGTGCCATGCCATTATTTTTTAATTGCTGGCAAGTGCTGCCCCATTTTGCCGTGTGGAGGCCCATCAGAGGCTGTCATTGAGTGGAACCTGCTGTCAGCGACTGGCCTGCCACTCGGGTCTGCTGCCCACTGTCAGCCGCTGTCCAGCCCTGGGCAGGTGGTTCCATTGCAGAAAGTGTTGCACGGCAGCCAGTGGGCCTGGTGGTGGGCACCCAATGTCACATTGTCCTGTTTGTCTCTGGAAAACCTAAGGACACTGGAGAGGGAAAGTGAGGGTATTGGTGACGCACAAGCACCAATTTAGAGAGGCTTTTTGACAGCAGACTCTGTCGGTGCAGGAGGAGCCGTGGCCGGTGACAGCTCCTGAAGCAACGAACTTTTCTTCTTTCATTTATGATTTGAAATTTTATTTCGCGTGGGAGTGCTTTAAGCTATTGTTTAGATTTTTGGCTGAATTTAGATTGAATAGGAAAATTAATGTGGTATGTTTACAAAGGAATGTCGGTTTCTTCCTTTCTGCTTCCAATGAGTGTTGATACAGCATCTTCAAGAAATTAAGGAGGATTTCAACTATGTGATTCTTGTCAAACTCGAAGTAACTCCACAGACCTAGGATCCAGATGGCACCTGGTCAGTGTTCACATGGTCATACCAAGTCCAATGTCTTCCAAAAACTTCTGAGTTGTAATTGTTCAGAAACAATGATGAAGACATCAACTGATCCATGATTATGTGCTTAAAACACATTTTATTTTAAGCCACCCCAATCTAAGGGACCGACTGACTTTGACACAGGACCTTTTTCTCTCTCGTTTCATTTCTTTCTTCTAGAGAACGAACAGAAAGTCCACTGGTCGTTATTTGTTATCTTATTCCTTGTAGAATTGCCATTAGACATTTTTTACCTTGCTTTATAATTTTGCTCTGCTCCCTAAGGTCTTCCCGTACCTGCCCCTTCATTGTGTTTTTCTCCACCCTCCATACAATATTGTTTCTCTTCCTTTCTTGGCCCTTTCTCTTCATTAGACATCTTCACCCATTAAAATTTGCTTTCAGGAAAGAACCTGGTATGTGTGTGTGAACTTACGTCACTGTCAGCACAGTCCAAGGGACAGTTAACCTGATCATTGGATACCATACATAAAATGTAAAGAATTTCAGTCCCCTGTGACCAAATGAAGGCAGTGTTACCATCCTAGGACCTAGAGGCATGTAGGGAAGCTGCCTGCTTTCTCTCCATGTACTCTCATAAAACCGGTCCTGGGTTTGTCAGCGTAATAATCTCAGACATTTGTGTCATATTTTGTGGTTTTAAAAGAGCTTTGACATCCATGATCTCATTCAGTCCTCTTCTGACTATCTGTGCATTTCAGCATGCCACCGTGTCTTCAAGGGCTCTCAGCTCCATCTCAGAGCAGGTCTGCTGGGTACAAGTCATGGTCTCTTGGCAGCCAGTGTGCCAAGAGAACTGCCAACTCCCACCTTCTCTTTAAATGGAGCCACAGCCTACTGCACCAAACTCTAGTTCCTCAGAGTCGGCCTCCTAGAAAAATTGATATTCTCCAAAGTGGATGTGTTTGATATCGCTAGGATCCATGGAGAGAAACGCTCCCAGCCTAGCCATCTCTGAACAGGGAAAGAATGTGACCCAGGAAGTTCTCCGATTTGATGGTAAATGGCTCGAATCTCTTCAAGGAAAGAACTATTGATGACATCTTGGAAAAGCATTGGTCCTGATGAGTTAGCTATTACTGGATTTTTCCTTCCAGCAGTCTGTAGTGAAAGGGGTCTTTGTCTCCAACGTGGAAGCCAAGTCCTAGTGGCCCAGTGGAGATGCAAGTTTTTGCCTTTCTCGCTACAAACCCTTACACTTGGCCTGTGGGGTTACAAGTGTTTTCTCGTAACGTGACCTTCTTTGTTCCGCCTGGTGGCTTCCCCAGCAGTTTTATGTGCAGTGAGAGAGGGGCCTGGGACTGGCTCATCTCTCCCGGTTTCCCAGGGCACACTGTTTTGCCTTCCTCCTCCTTGAGATGAGGAGTAGCTCAGTAGTGGGAAGCGGGAACCCTGGCTTGCTGGACCCCGCTCAGCGGACCTGCCTCTGCAGGCTGGAGAGGATTTGCCCCTAGACTCCCCTGCAGCAGTGCTGGCGTTTTCCACTGGGCCCACCTTTCTCTCAGTGGAGAAGGACAGAGTCACCAGAAACAAAGAATTTGAGTGCCTGGGTCACCTTCCGCTCTTTGTTCCGTGCACACAGAAGTCCCTGGTCCCGGGCGTGGGCCCATCCCTTGTGGCTCCCTCCCCACGATTACAGAAGCTGTGGGGGCCAAGAAAGGAAGCCCGAGAATGAAACAAGCGCCTTTCCTGTGTACTAACACGTAAAATATGTCTAAGGAACTCAAACCAGATGGGCGCAGGAGGGACCCGAGGCCTAAAGGCCTGGACTTCATACCCTGGATGGCATATGCGGACATGAGAGCTCTCTTCAAAATGTTTTGTTTGCTTGTTTGAAGATGCCTGCCTGGGGTTTGGACCACCCAAATGGCCTTTCACATTTGGTGATTTAATTTTTCATTACTTAGATTTAATGGCTCCTCATTCTTCTCAGATTGTGTTAATGCAAATGAATAGCTTTTCACTTAGACTGATTGATATATTATTCTCTGCAGTGCCAGGGAAGCGGAGGGAAAAGTGGCCCTCGAAAGCCAGTGGAGAGTAGGGAGGGAAATGGGACAAAGGGTAGGGCTCGTTGCTGCACTGAGGACACGATGTGTGCAGGGCTGTGATACTCAGCCACACAGATGCTGTCATCAGCTATGGCCCACACACGGCACCATTTGAACAGTGCTGTCATCAGGAAGGATAGAGTCACCTCTCCAAGGAGTAGACTCCACTGGGTCAGGATGCACAAGACTGTCACAACACTGGATTTTGCAAGAAGGAATTTCACTAGAGTGGTATTTCTGAAAGCAGCGTGGGGAGCCTTTGGACCTGTCCTTTGCTTCCCCGAAGGAGTCTGGGATCGCCTTGCAGTCCACCTATGTATATTGTCCTGAAAGTGAATGGAAGCCTCCTTGGTGCCCCTCGGGTTTGGGGAGTAGCAATCACAGGGCTGTAAAGTCTTGGCACTAGCAGAACCTGGAGGGCTCTCTCCCTTGCAAAGCCACAGGCCTTTCTGCTGAGACTTGGACACTTGCTGAGTTTTAGGGACAAAGACTTTGCATTTTTGGAGGCAGCCTTCTCCATTTATTAGACAAATTGCATCCTTAGAAAGTTCCCTTATAAAACAAGCCAAAAATAACTGCTTTCTCATAATACACTCCAGTCAGTCCCAACTCTGGCCCCTGGAACAAAGCAAGACCAGCTTAATCTCTCGTCATCTCTGCAGCACCTGGGTGTTCGGAGGTAACCGTCCTGTCGCTGTGAAGGTGTGGCCCTGCTTCAGGCCAAACAGTGCTGGCTCTCTTAATTGTTCTTCTAAAGGTGTTTTCCAGACCTCACACCTCTCTTTGTGCTTGTCAGTTTTTTCTCTGTAAGCTATTCAAATGACCACTTCCCTTCCTAAATGTGACTATTAAAACTGGATCAGGTGCTCTGGAACTAGCCTGACCAGTTCGCATCAGAATGGAACATTCATTTACATTCATTTCCCTTGATCTGCAGACCATTTCTAACTAGCAAGCGTTGGCTTGCTCTGCAATTTGTCACACAGTTGGTCTCTCTTGAGTTTTAGTTACTCACACACTTAAGTTTTTTTTGGTTGTTTTTTTTTTTCCTCCTGTCTGTTGCCAAGTTAGGTCTTCTCATTTTGAATTTATAGAATTGATTTTTCTTAACCTAAATGCTGTACTTGACATTAAGGCCTTTTAAATCTTTTCTGGTTGGGGTTTTTGTGTGTTTTTTTGCCCATTTTTTTCAATTCTGGAGAACTTCTTGAATCTCGATTCTTTCATCCAGTGTATCATCCATGACTCTGCTTCATGCCACTTAAAGTAACTGGCTGAGCAGGCCTCTGGGCCCCGATCTCAGCCACTGACCTAACTCCTGACTAGGATCAGTCCATCTGCAACAGATTGTAACATGTCTACGCCGTGATTTGCCTGATGATTTAGGGCAGTGCTTCTCAAAGTGTGGTCCCCAGCTCAGCAGCTCAGCTTGGCCCTGACCTTTTCAGAAATGCAAATTCTCCAGCCTCACCCCACACCCACTGAATCCGCAGCTGTGGGGGAGGGGCCACAATGTTTTCGTTCAGACCTTCCAGGTGACTCTGATGCCAGCCCAAGCCAGGAGTAGTGGGAAGATAGATGAAGAAGTCTGAAGTACGCAGGCCTGTGACGGCATTAGAGTCAATTTGAGGAGCCAGTTTATGAACCACGTAGCCAGACATCCCAGTAGCATGGGCCAGTGGCACAAGAGGAATTTCCCTCGGACTGTATTTGGCTAAGGACAAATCCGAGGGGAGGTCTTGGGCTTGGTGGGTGCAGGAGCAGTATCCCAGAGAGACCGAAGTCTGATGAAGAGAAGAGTTGAGTAAAACACCAAGCAGCAGACCCAGGCGCGGGCGAGGAGGGGCGAGTCTGGATGACCCTGAGCAATTGGGCAATGCTGCACCTCCCGGAGGAGATTTTAAACAATTGAACATTGAACAAAGTAAGGTCTCATAACTGTTTTTCTTTCCGCAGGCCCATCTGCTAAACATCCCGAGCTGGAATTGGAAGGAGGGCGATGATGCAATCTGCCTCGCAGAGCTGAAGCTGGGGTTCATAGCCCAGAGCTGCCTGGCCCAGGGCCTCTCCACCATGCTCGCCAACCTCTTCTCCATGAGGTCATTCATAAAGGTAACGTCGTGTCCTATTAGAGCACATTAGCCCCCGATTCAATTTGTCGTGGGGTTGAGTAGAGAGCACAGCTTAAACTCAAAACAGATCGACGGGCTTTAACCACTTTGGTTAAGGAGAAATTCCTTGTTACAGATTTGGGCAAGAGGCCAACTTCTTTCAAAATTATGTTTTTATTTTTATTTGGCACATCCACGGCCATTAAATGATTGTTCAAAGCACAATCCACTCTTTTTTTTAGATAAACCACATGTTTATCTATCAACAAAGCCTCCGCTGTTAAAACAAAAATATGATTTATATACATTCCATATGGCACCAGAGCGCCTAAAGAAAAGAATTATCATTTTGCTCTTTTACATCAAGTGGCTGGTGGACCTCTCACTGTGCGGATAAATGCAGACCATGTGTTTGTGCTGAAGCCCAAACCCCAACAACATAATTCATTTATTTATTTCTGCACAATCAAGGAGGCCAGCAGGGCTGACATGCCACGGTTATTTGAATGGAGAGCGAAGCGATGAACTGGGTCCGCGGCAGTGGCGCCCTTTACACCGTGAGGCAGGCGGTCTGGATTTGCTCATCGCCTTGTCAGCCGGCTCAGCCCACAGAGCTCACTGGGCAGCCACCCTGGCGCGGCCTCTGCCTGCTGGACCAGCTCGGGCAGAGAAAGACCCAACCCCGTCCTCACAGGCCGGGCCAGGCCAGGCGTGTTCCCAGGACGTTGGGTTGAGGGTCCGGGCTCCAGCTTAGAGGGCCCTTGGAGCTCAGGAGGATAATAAGCCAGTGATCACCCTCAGTTTGTTCTCAGCCTCGGCCGTCAGAGTGGCAAACCAGGGCAGTGCAACCTGTCTAGGGTGGGTCTCTGTGATTTGGCACTGGTAGCCATTAGTGCACGATCTGGACTTACATCCCCCTCCCAGTTATCCGCTTATTCCCTTTCCCCTTCCTGACTTAGTCAGGGTTGAGGTGGGAAGTTAGTGAGCCACCAGGGCGTCCTGCAGAGGGGGCCCAGCACTCTGACATCAAAGGTGTGAGGCCTCCAGCCCTTTGCTGCCCTCGCCGCTGTATCCAGCACCAGAGATCAGGCCTTTGGCGGGCTGAGGGAACGGCCCTGGATGCGGCGAGAGGGATGGGCGGGAGGGTGGTGATGCAGACGACGATGTGACTTGGCGTCGGTGCTCATCCTGGGCCTCCGCAGGGTGTTTGACTTCGAACAGGATATTTTTCTAGGTCCTTACTTGCTGTGCCCACCTAATTTACATTATGTAACCAATTTATAGTTAACAATCCTCTGTAAAAGAACAAATTGTTTGGGAGTCCCTTCAATCCCTTTAGCAAAGGATGCCTTGATTAAAAAATTCTTCTAGTCACTGTGTGCCCAAAGACCTCAACTTCACTGAACCCTTGGCTCAGACCCAGCTCACAAATAAAGACACTGCATTCCTTTAAGTGGCTTCTTCAGTCCAGGCTGCTCGCGCCCTGCCTGGGTGAAAGAGAATGCAGGCAAAAGGGAGGCGGCAGGGTGACCCGCGCGGCCGGGTGTAGAGACAAGCCTCAAAGCCAGATGGAAGCTTGTGTCTCCCAGACCCAGGATAAAGAACTGTCACCCAGACAGCACCTCTGGCTCGTTCAGCCAAGCTCCGGCGGTTCCGTCCAGCGGGGAACTGCCCGCAGGACCGGGCACGGGGTCTGAGGACCTGGACTCTTGCTTTCTTGCGTTGATGTAACACGACCTTGGCAGGGCCCCACTGCCTATGGGGCACTTGACATGCGTGTGTTTTGATTTTGTGGTGCCTGCATGGAAACTAGAGCCACCTGTCAGGAAAATTAATAAAATGGATATGACACTGATTCTTCAGTGTTATTACCAACAGGGAGGGAGAACTTCTGTCCAACCTCCCTCAAGACCTCTGCAGCCAAGGACGTTCCCTCCAGCCCAATGAATCCCACTGCCAAGTTCCTATTTAGGAAGAGCCTGTGGGAGAGGCCTGGCCCGGCCCTGGTATAACCGAAAACACATTTCCCTCCCGGGGTTATGTTACTGTGTTGTTTCTGTCCAGGCCAACTCCCCTATGTTTGGGGGTAGCGCTCTGCATATGGCCACATGACTTTCAGGTGGTCTTTGTGTTGGAATCCTCTAGGCACAGGACCTGGAAGTAACAAGACTTCCCTTCATCGATTTTTTTCAGTTAAAATAGGGACAGCCTTAAGCCCATGCTCCCCGTCCTGTAGTGTCATCTCTGGGCCTTTACCCTCCAAATCCCAGATCCTTGTCTCTTTTAGTTCATAATAAACACCACAATGCTGCTCTCCTTAGAAAGTTTTGGGTATTATCTCCCATTCCCGGAGATCACGAAACCTTTACTTATTTTTATTTGGGGGCAGATGGAAAAGGAAATCTATAAGTGGATTACTGTTTACAGAAATTGCTTCCTTCCCCAGTGTCCCCCATGTCCTACGCAGAGAATTTATCAGCATTTAGTCCTTTTAGGATGGAGGGAGATGGGATGGGCCCTTGGCAACATTCGATCCCTTGAGCACACTTAGCATTCCTGGGAACCAAAGGTGAGCTCACCCGCCCCGCCTTGCCCTGGGCAGGTACAGAGTCTGTTTCTTGGTTCAGCAGAATACTCGGTCCCTCCTGAAAGAAGAAGAAAGAGGAGCAGGACTGAAACCGTGATGATGTATCACAGGCAGAAGCACAGGGTTTAGCCCCGGGCTTTCAAAACCAGGGCTGAAAGCTAGGGCGAGAAAGCTCAGCAACAGAGAGGGGGTCACTGGTATGTGGCAGGCACAAAAAGGAAATATGGGGGAGCACTTACCGACCCTCAGCAAGGTCACTTTCAAAGACCCTCACCCGAGGGCCCCAAGGCATTGCCCCTGAAAGGCTAGCTCCCGTTCTCTCTAAATGGATCTAAAACTGTGGGACTCTATTTATATTTTTAGCCCCCATCTTTGGGGTAATGCATTTTTAAAGTTTGCCTTTAATTTGTTCCACTTAACCTTCAAGGCATGCTTTCTACAGTTTCCGGTGTGCTGGGATTTGTTTAACAGGCCACGCTAGCTTTATAGCCAATACCTCTGTGAATGAGGCTCAGGTTGGCCATTCAGGGGGTCCTCTGGCCCAGTGGCCTGTCGCTAATGACAGGTTAAGCATTTTGTCCAGGCAACACCCAGTTTCGACCTAGAGGTCCTCTAGGGACCGAAGGCGAATGTTCTGGTTACTTGACTTAGCAGCGTCTACATTATCAAACAGGCCTGAAAACGCCTTGTTCATTTACTGCTCCCTGATTTCCTGCCACCTGCCTGTCAGGTTCCAGTGAGAACCTTCCCACTGTCTTCTGTAAAGACCAAGACGGTGAACTTGTTTAGCCTCTCTGCCATCACCTCCTCCCTGAATAAGTGGCCACACTTATCCTCTACTTGGCTTCCTCACTTGGGTGTAATTTAAGAGTCATTGATTTTTTTTTTTTAATTTTAGAGTCTTACCATGTAATACTTAACTTTTTCTCCATCAAATCTGGTTTTAAGTTGGGGCTTGACCTGCTATTTTTGTGAATTGTTCTATTATTCTTGGTAGGATTAGCTGTCCTCGGATATGGACGTGATAAATTGTATGCGTGGGTGTTGTGTGTGTTTAGAGGGTGAGCAATTCTTAAAATTTCTTTTCAGTCTACACGAAGTCTTCAAATTGAGCACATTTAAATTGTTCTCAGCGTTGCCAACTATTTTAACTCTGCTAATCTACCTTGTTGTACACACGCTCATGCTCTCACGCAGCCTGGACTATGACGTGCGTTCTGTAATTATTTCTTGGTTTGATAAATCAGTTATGCAAATGGAGAAAATATGTGATACGCTTTTAAATTTCTTCCCTACTTTATAAGGTTTGGAATTGTGGGTGAGATTTACATAATACTGATGACAACGCAGTTCCCTCCATCACATCCTGTTTGTGAACGGGGAAGCACCAGGGAAGCCAGGCCGGTGTTATACAGGCCTGTGTCTTGGCTGAGTGGGCTTTGCTGGACATAAGAACCGTTTGTTCATCATTGTTATTACCATGTTGAGGTAAACGCTCAGGAATACATAACCATAGCCGTAATTGTAGCCAAGGGAATAATTTTTAATACTTTTGTTTTGGGTTATGTTTATGTGCATGTGTGTACTTGAATATATGTGTATTTAAAAACATGGTTTAGGAGCTAGAAATATAAATCAAGAATCTTTAATAATAGCTGAAATAGACGAGGTCCTAACTATGTGCCAAGCCCTGCGCTGTGCTTTATATGAATTATATCGTTTAATTCTCACCAATGACCCTACCCAAACTTAGCACTATTAATAACTCCCCTTTACGGTGGCAGATGCTGTGGATTAAGACAAGTTCAGCAACCTGCGTGAGGACATAAAGTTGGAATGACAAACTCAGTTGTCCGAACCCAGGCAAATTGGCTCGAGGTTCATCCCGGCGCATAGCAAGAGGAAATAGGACCCGCGATAAGAGGAGCCCTTAGCTAGTGCCATCATCTTAGCATGAATCTTAGCTTTCTGTAGTTTATTTTATGGAAACTATTGATTCAATAGAGATTCCCTGGGCTCCTACCATCTTCTAGACAGTGTGCTAATCAGACCGTCGTCCTTACGGCTAGCACGCACTGATTAGCTTCTGTTCAGATGGGGATGTATGACCACATGTTTACAGAGCCCCATCCTGTGGGTCTTGTTGGCCTTTCTCTCTGACCATCTCTGCAAGGGCAGAGGTCACCGTATCAAGACAGATGAGGGGTTAACCTAGTCTGGGATGAGTCAGGGAGGGAAATGAATTGGACTCCCAGAAGGAACTGACGTTGTGCACTGCTATATTTGGGGGTGAGGGTAAAGCTGATGGGCTTATGTAGGTGCTTCTGGGAGACAACAGCAATTTTTATTGGCCGGTAGGTATAAGCCCTGCAGGCCAGAGGTGTTTATCCAGGTGAGGGAGGTGTCCTAGACGCAGGGCTTGACTCTGTGTGGAGTGGGGGAGCCTGGTGAAAGGATCTCTGAAATGGGATCAGGGCTCCAGCTGATGAGACTGGAGTCACAGTGGCTTTCTACCTCCAGAAGGGAACACTGATGCTGGAATAGAGGGTTTGCCTCGCAGAGTAAATGCACGTGGTATGAGTGAGATAGTGAGATGCAAGCCGTAGCTTATTCCACACTCACAGACAGTGTCACCCTAATCACAGATGGTGTCCTGACAATGGACCTCTACAGATATCCCTCATCAGTGGGGAGTGGCTCCCAGACAATTATACCCACTTCCTTCGTAATCTCATTCATTCTTGTAGCGTCTAGGTATAGAGATGACACCCATGTTTATGTCTCCACCCCGAACTTCTCTCTCAAACCCAGTGTCATCTATTGACTTGCCACTCAACATCTCTATTTAAAAGTCTCATTTCATCTCAGACTTAACACATCCAGAATAGAATTCATGTTTTCCCTCCCTTCTTTCTTTCTTTCTTTCTTTCTTTCTTTCTTCCTTTCTTTCTTTCTTTCTTTCTTTCTTTCTTTCTTTCTTTCTTTCTTTCTTTCTTTCTTCCTTCCTTTCTTTCTTTCTTTCTTTCTTTCTTTCTTTCTTTCTTTCTTTCTTTCTTTCTTTCTCTCTTTCTCTCTTTCTCTCTTTCTCTCTTTCTCTCTTTCTTTTCTTTTTTTACTGTAAATCTGTTTTTCTCCCATTGCACTGTTGGCTATGCCATCCTTCCTATGACTCAGACTAAAAACTTTGGAGTCATCCTTAACTCCTTTCTTTTTCTTGTGTACCACATTCAAATCAGCAGGAAATCCTCTTGGTTCAACTTTCAAAATATGCCCAGAATCTGAACACTTCTTGCCACCTCCATTCTTTCTATCAGCTCTAAACCACCGTTCTCTAGAATATTACACCAGCCTTCTAACTGGTCTCTACGTGCTCACCTTATCCTTCCCTGCTCTTCAGTCTGTTTCCAATAAGGCATCCAGAAGAAGCCTTCTAAAGCATGAATCAAATCCTGCCACCCCTGCACACGTCTCTCTGCAGCATCCAATCTTACCAGATAAGGTCCGTACAAAGGTCTGTGAGTCCTAAGCTGTCAGGTTCCTGAGACCTCACTGGCCTCGTGTAGCAAGTGCTCTTCTGCTCCTTAGATCAGCAACACTCCCTTTGGCTGGTCTAGGGGTTTTGTGTTGGCTGTCCCCTCTGGCCGGAGTGCTCTTCCCCTGAGTAGCCCCATGGCTTCCCTCCATCAAATCCTCATGTCTTTGCTCAGCGTTAAGTTCTCGGTGAGACCTCTCTCTAAAACATTAGAATTGGACTTTTATAAAGGGATTAAAAACAAGCTTTTAATTGATGTATAAGATACAGAATAAAAGTGTGTGTCTAGTAAATGGACAGCTTGTTAAATATTCACAAAGCCAGCACTCTCACAGAACCAGGACTCAGATGAAGAAATGGTACATTATCAGGACCCCAGGAGCCCCTTTTTGATGTTGGGTACCAATGTATGTGGAGGTTGGTTTCTGGGCGCTCTTGGGGAGGATTGGCATCTCCACAATGTTGAGTTCTACGGCTTATGAAGGTGGCGGTTCTCTAATGAGGGGGTGCTGCGTGACTCAACAGTTTCCCTGGCAAGTGCAAAAAAAAAAATCAAGACAAATGTCATTAGGCTCATCATATTCTCCAGGGTTTCTGAGGGTCTCTACAGGGAGTAAGTGTATTAATTCACATTCCCTAGGAAGGATCTAGATGTTCTTCTCTGTTTCATGGGATGAGTGAAGTTTCCACGTGAAAACACACTAGACTCGCTTTTGAAAAATTTGCATCACTCTCCCCGTCACACCACATATGCCCACGTCTGATCTCCCCTCCAGAGGCTTGGTCTTTCTCGATGGCATTTGTTGTCATTGCCTCTTTTCCCTGAGATAGGGTAAGCACTGAAGCCTTGGGCTGCCTGCGGGATCCCCAGTGCCTAGAACAGCACCTGATGTTAACGGGGCCGCCTTAAATGCATGTTGAATAAAGGAATAGATTGCCCTCAGCCTCACCTGGTCTGTCTTTGATACAGAGAGCGGGGTGGGGCCAGAACCAGTAACTCGCAGTTTTGGGTGATTTGGGTGCTGAAAACACCTTCTTTTGCTACTGTGCGCAGCTCCCTTGGCCAATGAAGAGCCCTGACTCCATGCAGAAACTTGAAATTCAGAACTCCGTAATCCTTGGCGAGGCTGCATGGAGGCTGGTTGGATTTGGTTATCAGCCATTCTGACTGGCAGAAAATTCAGTCTGTGTGTTGTTTAAATTCACAAATAATAAAAACCCACGCATTGGAATGAGTTTGCTAACCCTCAGCATCCCACGCGGGTCAGCGTCTCTGTGCGTTTTCTTTTTTTCCTGCCCGTCTCTCCATGGCTCAGCGGCTCTGCCTGCCTCCCCAGCGCCCCTGCCCTGCCCGAGGTGACGAACGCCCACCTGAAGGGGAAGCAGCTTCCCTTACAACGATTTCAAATGAAGAGAGAATTAATCCATGAACTATGAACAGGGATTCCATTCCCTTCTGGCCCTGGTAATTTCTAGAACATTGAATTAAAGAGTTCTCAGACCTTTATAAATTCTCAAGGCAAACATTATTAGCAAAGAGAAGCCCATACCCCATGTTAGAAGATTGCCAGAAAATGTCAATGGAATTTCCGAATAAAATGAAAAAGGTTGAAATGCCTCCTCCCCATTTTCTCCCTTTCTCCCTCCCCACCTCCGCCTAACATGATTAGAAAGTCATTTCATGTGTCTTATGTGTTTGGTCAATCAAAGGCGAACGTACATGATTGATGGTGACAGGGAACACATTTAACTCATTATTCTTTACTTTGCAGCAAAATG
This sequence comes from Mormoops blainvillei, assembly GCA_004026545.1. Classification (NCBI taxonomy): domain Eukaryota; kingdom Metazoa; phylum Chordata; class Mammalia; order Chiroptera; family Mormoopidae; genus Mormoops; species Mormoops blainvillei. The sequence goes on along the minus strand of PVJD01006388.1, from coordinate 36,225 downwards.
ATTTGTGTAAACTGTCTGCCTAGCATTAAAGGTAAAACAAACTTAGAAACCCCAAAATGTTATATATTTGTCTAATATTTTCCTTTTGGTTTTATAGCTGTAATCACATATGGATTCTTTTATTTGGCACTTGGCATTGACTGAACAAAGGGGAAGGCAGCCCAGAAAGATTACATAACACACGAGCAGCCTGTGCCCGGTGAGATGGAGCCAGAGACGCTGCCACGACCAGGACTCCCTGGGAAATCCCGCAGAGGCTGCCTCCCACCCTGCCCTTATCAGCTGGCAGGGCGTCGCCATTAATGTGAAGTAAAGCCCTCTTGACCAAGACTCTGGTCAAACATCAGAATGAGCTCTTTCAGAGACTCTTGGCCTTTAACTAATTGTGTGCAGTTCTGAGTACACCTGGGCATCCACGGGCTGAGTCCTCCTGGCCTCCTCCAGGTTTCTAACGTAGGTTTTATGCATACCACCCACTGCCTGTGATTCTTCAAGCCAAAAATCTCAAAATGCCATTAAACCATTAGGAATAAAATCTCAGATTCCCTTATGTTATCTACTGCTGGTCATCACCACTGTAATGGGCGCCCAGTGTGAACCTGAGCCCACAATAGCGATGAGGAACTTTTGAGTTCTTTCGAGGTGATTATTATTCATAACTAGGGGAGGCAAAGCAGGGAGCCACCGTTGATTTGACCCAGTGGGTGTTCTGTCAAGAACTTTACAATAGTATCGTAAGCTTGCTTGTCACTTTATAGTTTTTACAATACCCGTTTTTACTTAAATTATTTTTATTTGACCCCCTACACAAGCATTTTATTGAATAGCATTTGGGAGATGTGCCTAATGCAAAGTAGCTGGTGTTTCTGACTTTCCTCATCTGTAGATGAGAAGAAATAGGAGAAGCGGAAATAAGAAGATGACCAACTTCTGGTTGCACAGCTGTGTGGGAAATGGTAGCGCGAGGGCCAGAATTCTACTAGATCATTGGGTTCTTAGCTCAGTGCTTTCCCCACGATTACACATTGCTTCCCCTAGAGAAATGTTTCAAATAGAAACACTGCTTGGTTTTGTATTCAAATCAGTAGCTTCTAAGAATAGAAATCACTTCTCAATACCTATAATTCGGTATCCTAGGTTTACCCAACCATAGCAAAGTACACACTGTAAAAATTAAGATAAGTTGCAAAGGTAGATGATACATATGTTTGGCCCATTCCCTTCCTGGTGCCTCAGTTTGAAAAGCACCAAGGCAGTGCCGCCTTCCCTAGACCATGATGCCTTGCATGCAGGAGAATTCGCTCTTCCAGTCAATGCTTCAGCTGAGCAGGGAGGGAGATGATAAGTGCTGATAAGAAGAGGAAAGGAACTCTTCTAAGGGGAAGGGAATAGCTAACCTTGATCCTTGCAGGCCCCTTCTGGTCTTCATAAGGCATGATAGTAACTCAGATAACTGGGGCACAACCGGTAGGCCTTTGGTTGATGCCCTCGAGATTAGTAGAGAAATCCAGTTCTGTTCACCTCGCATTTCTTCTGGCCATTTTTCTTTGTAGGAAAATGCTTGAAGTCTGTGGTCCCACTGAGATTCAGAAGTAATATTAACTGTCCAGATAGCTCCTTCTTTTACTTTAAAAAATTAACTTACAGGAAAGCTGATTTGTGCGTGTGTACAGTTTCATGCATTTTGCCACCTAGGCAGAGTCATGCAACCAATACCAGAATCAAGATACAGAACAGTTTCAGCACCCCCATATTCTTCCGTGCTATCAGTTTGCAGCTGTGCCCTTGCCCCCCGGCCCCTGATAATCACGGATTTGCTCTATCTCAATATAATTTTGTCTTTTTGAGAATGTCTTGCAGATGGAATCAACAGCCTTTGAGACTGGCTTTTTTCATTCAGCATAATTCCCTTGAGATTCCTCCAGGTCATTGTTTATATCAGTATTTCACTCCTTTCTATTGTTGCAAATCATGGCATTTTATGGATGTGCCTTGGTTTGTTTACCATTTGTGCATTTAATGGCATTTAGGTTGCTTTCAGTTTGAAGTGATTATGAATAGAACTGATAAAAAACATTTGTATAGAAATTTATATGGACATAAGTTTCAATTTCTCTAGAACAAATACCTAGAAATAGAATTGTTGGACTGTAGGGTAAGTGTATGTTTAACTTTAAAAGAAACTGCCGAAGCATCTTCCAGAATGGCTGTACCATTTATCATCCCCATCAGCAGTGTCTGAGAGTTCTTGTCGCTCTGCATCCTTGTCAACACTTGATATTGACAGTATTTTTTATTTTAGTCATTCTCATGGGCATGTAATGGTATCTTGTTTTGGTTTTAATATGTATTTCCATAATAACTCATGATGTTAAGATCCCATCTTGTGCTAATTTGTCATCTGTGTATCCTTTTGTGAGGTGTATGGCCAAAAGCAGTTTTAGGCTCTCAGGAAAATTGAATGCAGGTATGGAGATTTCACATGTAGCCCCTGTCCCCGCATCTGCATAGCTTCCCCCATTATCACCATCTTCCACCAGAGTTCATCTGTTAAAATCGATGAACCCTCTTCCCCATAATCCATCTTTTTATTGTCTGTATAAGTTTTGCCTTTTCCAGAACGTCATATAGTTGGATTATCAGTTACATGTAGCTTTTTCAGATTGGTTTCTTTCACTTAGTAATATGTGTTTCGGGTTATTCTGTGTCTTTGTCATGGCTTGGTAGTTCATTTCCATTGCCTGGATGTACCCCAGATTTTTAAACCTTTTCACCTATTGAAGAACATCTTAGTTGCTTCCATATTTAAGCAATTATTAAGCGAGCTGCTACAAACTTCCATGTGCAGGTTTTTGTGTGAACATAAATTTTCAGATATTTTGGGTAAATAACAAGGAGGTTGATTGCTGGGTCATATGGTAAAAATACGTTTAGTTTTGTAAGAAGCCACCCAGCTGTCTTCCTAAGTGGCTGTACTGCTTTGCAATTCCATCAGCAGTAAAGGAGTTACTATTGTTCCACACCCTGACCAGCACTTAGTGCAATCAGCGTTTGGCCCATTTTTAAACTGGACTGCTTGGTTTTTAATTTTGGGTTTAAAGGTTTCTTACATATTCTGGGTGTCTTGTTGGATACGGGATTTGTAAATATTTTCTCCCAGTCTGTAGCTTGTGTTTTTATTTTCCTGATACTATCTTTCCTGAATCAAAGTTCTTAATTTTGAAAATTTTGGAGTAAATTTTGGAGTACTCAAAATGTTAGAGTATTCATATGACCCAACAATTCCACGTGTACGTATCTACCCAAGAGAAATGAAAACAAATGTTTAAATGTCCCATGGCTGCTGTAATACATTACTACAAACTTAGTTGCTTAAAACAACACTCTTTCGCTTCCTTTTCTGGAAATCAAAAGTCTGAAACCAGTTTCACTGGACTAAAGTCAGGGTGTTGGCAAGGCTGGTTCTTTCTGGAGGCTCTGTTTCTTACACTTTCCAGCTTCTAGAGGCTCCCTGCGTTCCTTGGCTCACAACTCCATCCTCACATCACTCTTTTTGCTTCCAGTGTCACATCTCTCATTTCCTCTTAATGTGTCACATCTCCACCTACCTCCTTGTAAGAATACTTGAGATTACAGTTAGGGCCCTCTTGGATAATACAGGCCGACCTCAGAGATTTTTGTGGGTTTCGTTCCAGACCACTGTAATAAAATGAGTGTTACAATAAAGTGTGTCATTCTCTTTTTGCTGGTGGAGGATCTTGCCTTCAACTTGTAAAAAATACAACACCTGTGAAAGGCAATAAAGCAAAACACACTAAAACAATATAAGCTGTACAGAATAATCGCACATCACCAAATCCCTAAGTTAAACCACACCTGCAAAAATCCTTTTTGTCATGCAAGGTAACATTCACAGGTTTCAGGGATTAGGGCGTGGTTATCTTTGGGGTCGTTATTTAGCCTACTTTAGGCTGTTTTTTTGCCCTCAAAGATCCATATTGATCCCACATGCAAAACACATTCATCCTATCCTAACATCCTTAAAGGTCTCAGTCCTCCAGCACCAGTTCAAGTTAAAAACCTCATCTAAATATCATCAGCTCAAAAGTCCCCAATTTCATCTTCTAAATCACTTATGGATGAGACTCTGGGTATAATGCATGTTGGGGCAAAATTCCTTCCATCCGTGGATGTGTAAAAGCAGCAAATACATATTCTCCCTCTAAAATATCATGGTAGGACAACCCATAGGATAACCATGATAAGCATTCCTATTCTAAAGGAAAGAATAGGGAAGACAGAAAGGGGCCACTAGCACCGAGAGCCTTCAAAATTTAATCAGACAAATTTCATTAGGTTTCAAGATCTGGAAGTAATCTTTTGCGGCTTAAAATTGACATTAGGTAATGTGATTCTTCCAAATGTATTCTTTCTCAAATTGCTTTGGATAGTTTAGTGTGTTTTTACCTTTTCATGTAAGTTTTAGGATTAGCTTGTTAATAGCTGCAAAAAGTCCTACTGGTATTTCGATTTGAATTGTGTGAAACCTGTAGAGTAATTTGGGGGAGCGCTGGTACCCAAAAAGATTCCAGTCTATGAACATGGTCTGTTTATTTAGATAATCTTTAACTTCTTTCATCCGCGTTTTGTAGTTTTCAGCAAACAGATTCTGTGCATTTTTGTTAGATTTATACTTGAGTGTTACTTTTGGGGGGGAGCTATTGTTAATGACACCTTTTAAAAATTCAGTTTCCAATTGCTTATTGGTGGCATGTAGAAATACATAGTATTTTTCTTTATTGACTTTGTATTCTGCAAACATACTGCACTAGCTTGCACTTCTTGCAGGATGTTGAATAGAAGGAGAGAAGGAATATGTCTTTGATTTGTCTCCACTCTTAGAAGGAGATAAATTCAGTGTTTCACCATGAAGTATAACGTTAGCTATAGGCATATAAAGTCCGCCCTTCTTTTGAGGTTGAAGAAGTTCTTTCCTATGAATTTGATGAGAGTTTTATCATGAATGGATCTCGGATTTTACCAGATGCTTTTTGTGCATGTTGATATAATCATGTTGTTTTTATTCGTTAGACTGTTAATGTGGTAAATTGCATTGACTGATTTGAAAATATTGAACCAGTCACTGTACATTCCAGGATAAACCGCTCTTGCTCATAGCATGATAAACACACACACACACACACACACACACACACTCAAATGAGTATAATATGTATATATATGGCTGGATTTCATTTGCTAATATTTTTATAAAGATTTTTTGTGTATATGTTTACGAGTAGATATTTTCTATAGATTTCTTATACTGTTTTTGTTGGCCTCATAAAATGAGTAGGGAAGTCTTTTCCCTTCTATTCTCTGGAAGGGATTATGTAGAATTGGTGTTAATTTTTTCTATAAGTGTTTAATAGAATTTACTAATGAAACCATCTGGACCTGAATTTCTTTTTTCAGAGGTTTTTAAAGACTAATTCAATTTCTTTAATAGTTACAGGTTTATTCAGGTTATTTATGTAGTCTTGGGTGGATTGTGGTGGTTTAAGGTTTGGGGAATTATTTTAATTTAACTGAGTTGCTTAATTTATGTACGTAAAATTGTTCACAATTTTCCATTATTGTTCATTTAATGTCTGCATGGTATGTAGTGATAACCTCTCTCTCATTCTTGATTTTATAATTTGTGTCTTCTTGTGTCTTCTCTCTTTTATTTGTCAGCCTTACTACATGTACCTTTTGCTGATTTTTTCAGACGAAGCTTAGGTTATTGATTTGAGACTCTTCCTTTTTAATATAAGCATATAATATAACTATAACTTTATTTTAAGTACTGTGTTAGCTGCATCCCACAAATTTTGATATGTTGATAATCATTCAGAACAAATCTTTTGTAGTTTCACGTGAGACTTCTTTTTTGACCTGTCGATTCTTTAGATGTGTATTGCTTAATTCCCAAGTATTTGGAGATATTCATCTTATCTTTCTATTATTGACTTATAGTCTGATTCTATTATTGTTGGAGAACCTACTTTGTGTGATTTCAATTATTTTAATTGTTAGTGTGTTTTATGTGATTTGTCTTGGTGAATGTCCCATGTGAGCTTAAAAAGAATTTTTATTCTGCTATTGTTGGGTTGAGTGTTCTATAAATGCCACTTAGATCTAGTTGGTGATGGTGTTGTTCAGTCGTAATATACCCTTGCTGATGTTTATGTCCACTAGTTAGAGTCATGAAAATGAGAAGGGTGCTGACGTCTCCAAATATAATTGTGGGTTCCTTATTTTAGTTCTGTCAGGTTTTGCTTTTTGTATTTTGAAACTCTGTTAAGTGTGTATACATTTGGATTGTTGCATTTTTCTTGGTGAATTGGCACCTACACCTATGCCTTTTTATTTTGTTTTATTTTTAAATTAAATTTATTGGTTTGGCATTGGTTAATAAGATTATGTAGGTCTCAAGTGTACATTGCCATGATAATGTGATCTGTGTTTTGCATTGTATGCCCACCACTCAAAGTTAAATCATTTTTTGTCAGCATATACTTGGCCCCCTTTAGCTTTTACTACCATTCCTCTCCCCCCTTCACTATGGTAACTGCCATACTGTTGTCTGTCTCTATGAGTGTCAGTTTTATATCCCACATATAAATGAGCTCATGTGGTTCTTAGCTTTTTCTGACTGACTTACTTTGCTTAGCATGATATTCTCAGGGTCCATCCATGTTTTCGCAAATGGCCATGTTTTATCTTTTCTTATGGCTGAGTAGTATTACCAATTTGAATGCATTGATTTCATCTTATCTTGGAAGACTTTTCTATCATTATATGTTGTTTCAAATGTCCTTAGCAATTTTCTTTGCACTGAAGTCTTGTAGACTTCAGGTCCCATGAACCTTTTCAAGCTTTTTGTTTTGTTTTGTTTTGATTAATGCTTCCATAGAAAAATGATTTATATTTTCTTATCATTTTTTGTTTGAACCAATCTATATCTTTTAAATTTTAAGTGATTTTCTTATAGACAACTTATAATAGGGCTATTTTAATTTTTTCATGTTTTGTTTTCAAAGTCTTTTTTTTTTAGTTTTATCATATTTTATTGATTATGCTATTACAGTTGTCCCCATTGTCCCCCTTAGCCCCCCATACCCAGCACCCCCCACTACCTCAGACAACCCCCCTACCATTGTTCTTGTCCATGGGTCACGTGTATAAGTTCTTTGGCCACTCCATTTCCTATACTGTACTTTATGTCCCCATGGCTCTTCTGTAACTGCCTATTTGTACTTCTTAATCCCCTCACCTCTTCACCCATTCCCTCACATCCCCCTCTCCTCTGGCAGCCATCAAAACACTCTCTGTATCCATGATTCTGTCTCTGTTCTTCTTCTTTGATTAGTTTGTTTTTTAGATTCAATTGTTGATAGATTTGGATTTTGTTGCCATTTTATTGTTCATAGTTTTTATCTTCTTCTTTTTCTTAAGTAAGTCCCTTTAACATTTCATATAATAATGGTTTAGTGATGATTAATGACTTTAGTTGTTTTTCTTGTCTGGGAAGCTCTTTATCTGCCCTTTGATTCTAAATGATAGCTTGGCTGGGTAGAACAATCTTGGCTTTTCATGACTTTGAATATTTCTTGCCAAACCCTTCTAGCCTACAAAGTTTCTTTTGAGAAATCAGCTGACAGCCTTATGGGAACTCCCCTGTAGGTGCCTAACTTCTTTTCTCTTGCTGCTTTGAAGATTCTCTCTTTATGTTTAACCTTTGGCATTTTAATTATGATGTGTCTTAGAGTGGGCCTCTTTGCATCCATCTTGTTTGGGAATCTCTGTGCTTCCTGGACTTGCATGTCTATTTCCTTCACCAAATTAGGGAAGTTTTCTTTCATTATTTTTTTAATAGATTTCCAATTTCTTTCTCTTTCTCTTCTCCTTCTGACACCCCTGTGAGGCGAATGTTGGGTCTCTTCAAGCTCCCCAAGACTGCTTATACTATCCTTAATTTTTTGGATTCTTTTTTCTTCTTGTTTTTCTGATTGGTTGTTTTTTGCTGCCTTATGCTCCACATCATTGATTTCATTTTCAGCTTCATCCATTCTTCTGTTGTTTCCCTGTAAATTGCTCTTTATTTCAATTAGTGTATCTGTTGTTTCTGAATGATTCTTTTTTTATGCTGCTGAGGTCCTCACTAAGTTCCTTGAGCATCCTTATAACCAGTGTTTTGAACTCTGCATCTGATATGCTGCTTACCTCCATTTCGTTTAGCTCTTTTTATGGAGTTTTTACCTGTTCTTTCATATGGGCCGTGTTTCTTTGTCTCCTCATCTTGGCAGCCTCCCTGTGTTTGTTTCTGTGTATTAGGTAGAACTGCTTTGACTCAGAGTCTTGGTAGTGTGGCCTACTGCAGTAGGTGTCCTGTAGGGTCCAGTGGCACAGCCTCTCATATCACTCAAGCTGGGTACTCAAGGTGCGCCCTTAGGGTGGGCTGAGTACACCCTCCCCTTGTAGCTGAGCCTTGGTTGCTGTTGGCAGATCAATGGGAGGGATTTACCGAGGCCAGTCAGCTGTAAGGACTGGCTGTGACCACTGACCACCAACCTCCACCCTCCGTGGAGGACCAGCTGTGCAGGGGCAGGGTGGTGGTGCTCCGATGTGGTCCGTAGCTGTCCACTGTGTGCGCTGGCCCTAAGGTTTCCCCAGGTGGCGCAGGCCAAGGTCAGCCCCCACCTGTGTTTTGCCCGGTACCAACCTGCCTGAGCTATAAAGCAGTCTGAGATGGCTGCTACTTGTTCTGGGCTTGGAGCTTTCCAGGCAACGCCAAGCTAAGCTGTGAATCTAGGCTGGCTGCTGCCAGTGCCTGGCCTGGGACTCACTGAAACCAACTGTTGCTTGTTTGAGAGGATTTAGGAAGTTTGAAGCATGAGTCAAGGCTAGCCATTCATATGGAAAAGCAGCTTGGATGGGCCTATAAATTGGGTGGGGCAGAGTCTCTGGGGATCTCCAAGGCAGGTTAAACAGTGTTAGCCAGGCTGATGGAGTCTCAGATACTGCACTAGCTTGCTGGCTCTGTGGGCGGAGGGTTTAGAAAAGGGAAAATGACCTCCGCTCTCCTTGATGCCAGACACTTCAGTTTCTCCTGTATACCACGGGTGCCTTTCAAGCTGCTACCCCTCTGCTGGGGCTCAGAGGGAGTGAGTCTGAGTAGGTGAGTCCATGTGTGGGTTCTTTAAGAGGCACTGCCTGGGGTTCCAGAAGTTTGCTCCACCGACTTCATCCCCACTGGCTTTTGCAGCCAGAAGTAGTGGGGACTTAGCTTCCTGGCACTGGAGCCCTGGTCTAGGGGATCTGGCATGGGGCTGGGACTCCTTGGTCCCAAGATATCCCTCCCAAATTTTTATCCACCACACATGGAGGAGGGACCAGCCCATTCCTCATCTGAGCCTCTCCTTCCAATCTGGATGGGTGTGATTTCTTTAATTCTGTAGTTGGCAGACTTCCATTCAACTTGATTTCTGATGGTTCTGAGTGATGGTTGTTCTATATTTCAGTTGTAATTTTGATGTGCTTGTGTGAAGAGGCGAGCCATGTCTGCATATGCCTCCATCTTGACCAGAAGTCCCAGGGTTATTTTTTAAAAATCCATTCCATGTATCTCCATAAAAGGGTGTGTTAGACTATCTATAATGTAATTATTGGTATATTTTAGATTTAGGTCTAATATTTTGTTAATTTGTTTTCTGTCTGTTTCCTCTGTTTTAGTTCTCCTCTTTCTTCTATTAGGTTATTTTGAACCTTTTTAACATTTCATTTTATCCATAGTGTTTATTATATATCTTCATATAGTCTTTTAACTGACTGCCTTTGGGATTGTCATGTACATAGTTAATTTTTCAAATCTATTTAGATCAATGATTTAACTTTTCTCAAGTAGCGTAGAGACCTTACCAACCTACAGGTCTCTTTACCCTTCCCATTTTTTTGTTTGTATTTTTTGGTTATGTTATGCATTATTATATCTGCATACATTGAAAACCCCATCAGACAATATTATAACTTTTGCTTTTAACCCTCAAACATATTTTTAAATAACTCAACAAAAGCATAGTATTTATATTTATCCCGATATTCCCCATTTCTCTTGTTCTCTCTTCATTCCTGATGTTCCAACTTTCCCTTTGGTGTCATTTCCATTCTGTCTGAACAACTTTGTTTTAGAAATCCCTTTAGAGAGGTCTGCTGGTAACTAATACTGTCTTTCTTCATCTGAGAATGTCTTTATTTCACCATTTTTCCTGAAGGATTTTTTTTGGTGAATAGAAAATTCTGGGTTGACAAATCTTTTTATTTAAGTATTTTAAAAACATTGTTTTACTTCCTTCTTACCTTCATTGTTTCTGATGAGAAATCCATAAGTCATTTGAATTGTTATTAACCTATAAGTAATGAGTCATTTTGCTCTAGATGCTTTCAATATTTTGTCTTTAGTTTTCTGTCATCTGATTATTTGAGCATCGTTCCTTTGGGCTTATTCTGTTGGGGATAAGTGAGTTTCTTGAATCTCTAGATGTGTCTTTGATGGAATTGGGAAGTTGTCATTCATTATTTCTTCAAATGTTTTTCCTGTACCATATTCTTCTCTCCTTCTGGGTTTTCTATAGCACAAATGCTGGGCCTTTTTCTTTCTTTTTCCTTTTTTTTTTTTTTTTAAATATACCACAGGACCCTAAAACTCTATTCATTTTTTGAATCTTTTTTCTTTCTGATGTTCAAATTGCACAATTTATGTTGACTTAAATTTAAGTTTATTGATTTTTTTCCCTGTCATCTCCATTCTGTTATTCAGTCCATCTAGATTGTGTGTTAGTTATTGTACTTTTCAATTCTAGAATTTCTATATGGTTCTTCTTTTATCTTGTTTCTTTCTTTTAATTCTTTATAAAAAGTGTCTTTGCTACGTTTTTGGAACATTTTTTAATGGCAGCTTTAAGGTCCTTATTAGATAATTCTAACATCTGTGCCATCTGTAAGCATGGGATGCAAGTTGAGATTTTTCTGGTTCTTTATATGCCAAGTAATTTTTTATTCTATCCTGGACATCTTGATTATTCTATTGTGCAACTCTGAATCTTGTACAAATTTTACAAAGATGTTGATACTTTTATTTTGGCACATGCTTGATTTTAGGCTGCACGTTCTGACCAGGGAGGCCGCTGCCTCTAAGGCACCGCCATTATTGTCATGTCCTGTTGGCATACTTAATAATCATTCTCTTTGGGATGAGAATTGAGGTAATCCACCTTTACCTCAGAGGCTAATAATGAGGCAAGCTGCTTTGCAGTGGTATCCAGCGCATCTCCTGGTAGAACAAAGCGAGGTGGCTGTGTCAACTTCAAACTCATTTGGCTGATTTAGAGAAACTTGGGGACACCAGTAAAATGACACTGAGATCAATTTAGGCATCCATCTGCCATCTTGAAAAATGGCATGAAATAAAACCTTTCAACTGGTATAACTTTGTAGTTTTTATCATTAACTGCCACATGTATTTCATGGTAACAAGAGTGATACAGTCCCACTGATAAGGGTTTCACGTTCAAAGAAATACAGGTGGTACCCTGCCACGACACTGTGCTTTGTATACACAAGGGGGTGGGGAGTAGGGTGGAAGTGGATGCTATTAATTGCCATGTGAGTGAGAGATATCATTGCTTCTTCCCTTTTCTCCATGCTGTGTCAGTAGGTAGGATCTGCCCACTGAGAAGTAACATATCTGTATGCCCACTGACCTTGGTTTGCAAAAGCTCTTTGCTGTCGGTCTGACAACAGAAGTCTCTATTTAATCCTAGCCTTCATATTTATGGCATTGCTTTTTAAGACAATGGATTTAATAAGCTTCTCCTTTTTCTAGACTGACAAAATAAGTATCATTTCTTAAGGCGTTGCTGTTGATTTCTCATTTTAGCTAAAGTTTGGTAGGGAGCTGGCCATTTCTGTCAGTGGTTGGGTATTTTTTCTTCTCCTTGAATAGATTAATGAGAAAAGAATGAGTGAATATTTGACATGAGGGAATATTCGGTGCTCCTTTCAGAATTCGGATTAGGTATTAGACTTGATCATCCAAAGATCTTGGAAGGCGTTTCTCTCTGCAGGTACGCCCCTGGACCAGTGCGCTATCCAACTTCGCCAGCACAGCCCACACTCTCCCTGCTTTCCCACCCTTGTAAAGTGTGAGTACAGCTGTGTAGCTGTGCAGTGGGTAGAGGAATGGAGAAGAAGGGTTGTAAGACTCTGATTTAGGACATGACTTTTTGCAAGACCTTGGACCAATCACTCAACCTTTCGGAGCTTCATATTTATCCACTCTAAAAAGTGGAAGAGCCTACAGCATTGCTGGAGACATTATCAGTGTGTGAATGCACCTCGTCCCCTTCTTCCTTCTTAGGAGTGTGTGGCACTGCTTGGGTTTCTATTTGCGATGAGACTTGGGACTGGGTTCGAATTGGGTCACTGATGGGAGAAGAAAGAGGGATGAACCTAACATAAAACTATGCTCTAGGGTGGTATAAAAGCATCCATCCCTATATTGCTTACAATTTTGTGTGGCTAACATCTTTGTAAATGACTAATGTCAGGGGAGGTCCCTGGCACTCCTTGTGGTGAGATAAGAGTTAGCAGAAATATCTGCTTGAATTCGTTTCCAAGGGCAGCAGCATTGTTCATCAGCCTAAATGACACTGGTTTCTTTAACTCCTTCAACCCTCTGTCAAACACCCAGCCCCAACCTCAAGGGCCAGAAGGTTTTATCTGCAAGTACAAGTGAAAGCTGGGTGCACCTGTCTGGCCCTTCCCAGGCCTCTTTAGCGAATGGAGATGCTCTGACTATTCTTTCTGATATGTAATGAAAACCAGTGCTAGCCCTGCAGCTAGCAGTGCAGCCTTGCCCAGGAGAGCCCTGCGGTGTCAGGGCGTGGAAGGAGAGCTGAGTGCTGGAATGAGCTACTTGGGTCCCGCCTGGAGGATGACACCTGCTCATGGGACCAGTGAACATAGGGCCAGAGAGGCCTCTGCCTGCCCAGACAGAATCATCACAAGTCCTTTTTTCTTCTCATCTTATACCGACTGCAAGATGAGGGCCAGCCTGGCAGTTTTCTGGGGATGCTGAATTATTACGAGTGCCAAACTGTTTCTAGAAATTCAACAAGATGGAGAAAAGTGTGTCCTCCAGAACTCTTCTCAGGAGGCATAAAGCTTGGTTGGAAGGAATGCTTTGGTGAACTCTTTGGGGAAGGAGGGATGGGATCCCTTCACCCAGGAAGCATGCTCAGGGAACAATAGGTATTTTCTAACTTGCCTTCCGAAAAGGATGACCCCACATGACCACAGGCATTTCTTTGGGTGTGGCAGTACGGAAAATCGGGGCTCGGTCTGAACTGTTCAGGGCAGTAGAGGCTGAGGACTCTTACCAGTGGTCATTCTTCCCTCTTATCTTCCCACCCAGTGCTCAGCCTCTCCTTCAAATACCAGTTGAACAAGTATTTTTTTAAAAAATGTGTTTGAACAAACTCCGGTTTATTAGCACGCCTGTCTTGTGGACCCAAGATGTTCCAGGTGTCAAAATCAGTCTGGGCCCTTGCTGATATGGCTCAGTGGATTGAGCATCGGCCTGCAAACCAAAGGGTCGCTGGTTCAATTCTCCAGTCAGGGCACAGGCCTGGGCATCAAGCCAAGTCCCCAGTAGGAGGTGCATGAGAGGCAACCACACATTGATGTTTCTCTCCCTCTCCTTCTCCCTCCCTTCCCTCTGTCTAAAAATAAAATAAATACAAATCTTTTAAAAAATCCATTAAAAAAAAATATCATTCTGGAACATGAGGCAGGAAACAAGGAGCAAAGTCATTGCTAGGAAGGAGGGTGAGAGATAAGAGCATAGAGTCTGCAGCTGAGGGATGTGGGCAAGAGTCAAATCCAGGAACCAGGCGGAGCTAATCCAGTCTACCTGTCAGGATCATGCGGACTCGGGGCTTCTTTAAGAAATCCAAGCTGAGTCTTTCTACATCGTCTTAAAGTTGCTGTCCACGTGACCCTTCTTCTATTTTGGGAGACCATCATTTCCTCCAGATACCTAACCTATCTCTTACCATCATACCTGTTCAGAGTAAACTTGCTGGCCATGAGGAAAGGGAAAGGGTAGGGAGGACCTCCAAAGAACACTGCTTTCTTTTGGGGACAGACTCAAGCTGCTTAGCTTTTCTTCAGTCCAGAGGATCATCTGATGATCAGTGATGTTCCAGGCCTTTATAGCAGCAGCTAAACAACAAGAAGTCATGAATCACAAGCCCAGTGTCAAACTGGCCTCTTCCTTTATGGGAGCAGTAGAGACATGTTCATCACCGCCACCACCATCGCCCGCCGTCATTACCTTCATCTTCACCGTCATCATCATTGTCACTAACCCCATCATCATCACTCATCACTTGAAATGAGAGCTGATACTTTTAGAACATCTGCAGAGTTCACACTCAATAAATGCCATTTTTTAGTTTGATTAAATCACGAGAGCACCTGACGCCTGGCACAGCGTGAAGCACTTTGCACACGTTACCTCATTTCACCTGCCTTCCTAGGAGGCAGGTGCTACTGTTGCTGTCATCTGGCAGGTGAGGGACTGAGGCTTAATGCTGGGTGGCCCAGGGATGCTCAGGGAGGCTCAGATTTGAACCCCAAGTCTGAATGTGCTTCAGTACTTTCTACACTGCTCCTGCCCTAAGGATCATGGTCCCCCTTAAAAGGAAACTGCTAAACCCAGCTAAATACCTCAGCAATTTATAGGCTGCCCACTTTCAATTTCTGAACCAAATGTCTTTTTGATGAGGCCTAAAATCCACTCTAGGAAGCAGCAGAGGGGAATTTCTGAAGTCATTTCTAACTTCCTGTGAAAATATTCTCCGGCTGGCAAGAGATTTCCCAGATAACAATGAATACACAATAAAGCGGGTTCCTCTGCCTGGATACCTGGCTCACAAATAACCCATTTGGCTTCCCAATCACCCCGATACCTAAAACTAGCAGAATTTATGCCCGCGGCTGGAATGGCTCTGTTCAGCCAGAAAGTGTAAGTTTATGGCCGAACCCCTTGCTCTGAAATGAAATCTAGTCTCTTTGGCTCGCCTTTATTAGGCCGTATTGTACGGCGATAGGAGACATAAGTATTCAGAATCTGCTGTCACTAAAACAGGACTGAGTTGGCAAGCACTTTTGTCCTCGCACTCAACACTGTGCCCTAAAATGGGAAAGTTGAATAGAAATTAGGGATACAAATCAGGGCCATTTTCTGGAACTTCATTTTTAATTGAATTAAATATAGCCACATTATTGTTCTCTCTTTACACGGCCCACATTGAAATGGAGACTAAGCTATCATTGGGGTCACTGGATCAATGGAGAGAAACTACGCAGATAAATCTGGATCCTTGAAATATTGTTTTGACCAATTACCACAGCAACCCAAACACTTGGATACCCATCTTGTACTTAATTAGCTACAAGCTTCCTCTGTAACTGCTCCAGTGTTTAGTGATGCTCATGGAAAGCATTCTTTTCATCTCTAACTCACATCCTTTGGCTGTGATTAATTCTCTTTAATCTCTGGTCCATAAAGGCATGATGGAGAAAACTTGTTCTCTGTTCTTCACTGTCTTTGGGAATAGATCCTTGTTACTCAAAGCGTGGTCTGTGTTTGGGCAGATCAGTTGTCTGGGAGCTTGTCAGAAATGTAATTGTAGACCCCACCCCGGGACCACAGCAACAGAAACTGCATTTTTCTAAGACCCCTGGGAGATTCACATGCACAAGCACAGAGCCTCAGAAGACTGTGTTACATAAGCCCTCAGATGTGCCCACTGGTGAGAAATTATCTGGAGTGTTAACATCAGTGGGTGCAGTGGGGCTCTCACCAAACTGTCTAAAATGCTGAAGATCCTGAGAAGGCGCATAAGCTCTTCTAGTGGTTTGTCTCATCAAAAGCAAGCTCATAATTCCTGGGCCGATTCAAATGCTTTTCTAACTTCTTTCATCTTCTCCCAGTTCTAAATATGTAAATAAATAACCAACCAATGGTTGTTTTTGGCCCCAATTTTAGAATTTAGAAGTAATGGAACTGCCAAATATAGTCTTTGATGGGTTCAGCCTAATTGCTGTTGCATTGTTGTTTGATTCCAATTGTTGACGCATTGGAAACATTGGAATCAAAAAAGTGAAAACAAGGAGAAGACAGAAGGCAAAGTCCCATGAGGAAATCATGAGAAAAGGGGGCTCCTTTCTGTAGGGGTGGTGGTGGGACTACGGGCTAGCAGGAGGAAGAGCTTCGGTGAGATTGTCGGTGATGCACCAGTTCCTGAGAGCCCCTTCTTTCCAATCCAAGTCTCCATGTTACTGGATTTCGAATTTAGAAAATCATAAGCGACTTGCTAAATGGCCCAAGATGTCCTGTGATGACAAAATTTCCCAGAAAAATATTGCTCAAAGGAAGAAGTTTTCCGGAAAGTTTAAAAAGGACCCAATTATACATGCTCACTTTTAAATCTCAAGAATGAAAAACTTTTCAGCATTTGGAGGCAGAAGAGGCTCATTTCGTGGCCCGACACTAAAGGCCACGAAGACGTCAGTACTTACTTGTGATTAGGTGCCTGGAATAATGGTGCCTGTTACTTCGTGTCTTTCTCCAGTTTGTCTTGCTTGGTTCAGTTCAACAAATGCTAATTAAGCACCCCTTATAAGGTACTGCGCTGCTTGTTCTAGAAGACACAAAGATCAGTGCGTAAGAGAGGGGCTCATGGTCCAAATCCTCCTTTATTATATGTTAGAAAACTCAAGTGCTGGGACGGCAGCTCGTGATAATTAACTCGTACTGATGGCGTCCTCCCTACGGGCCCGGGAGTGTTCTGTGCACTCGGTGTGGATCATCTCACTCTGCCCTGCCAGCCTCGCTGGAGGTGGGCACGGTTAGTGCTCCCATTAAGGCGGGGCAGAGCATATCAAGCTGGGGAAGTGCAGGAAGGCCACGCCAATGAGGAGGCGCACAATGTGGGCGTCTAGGAAGAGTTGGATTTTGACCATTGAAAATGGCCACAGAGAGATCTATTTCTAGCGCTGCCCATCTCTGCCAGCTGCTCCTTAAAATCAAAGATTCTGGGACTAAATGCCACATTTCCCCCTTAGAGATTTATAATTCATATTAATGTCTTAAATACTCTAAGCATTGTCCTAAAAAAAATCACATCTGGCTTTGTTAAATCCAGTGCTTTCCAAATTTATTTCATCCACTCGTCAGATATTATTGAGCTACTACTATGATCCAGGCACTGTTCCAGGTACTGGGGATTCACATAAAATGTTCTGCCTTCAAAATGGCCTCCACTTCATTGGGAGAGACCCGAGAGCCCCCTCATCACTCTCTTGTGTTCAAGGTGATACCTATCAGTAACTTCCACTGAGCTTCCAGTGGAGAATCTTATTTGGGAATGATTCTACTTTACTGACACTTGAGGGAAACTGTGGAAAGGAAGGTTTGTGAGATGCAGTGTGACCAGAACAACTGTAGGTGCAGGTGTCCTGTGGCCTGTTTGCTGCCCACCCACTGAGAGAGGAGTAGGGAAAGGAGAGCAAGTGCTTTGAAGCTTTTAAAGCAATCGACAGACTGATTTTATATCTGTTGAATCTCGTGTACTGTGCACGTCTTGTCTTTTCATTTCTTTCTTTTTTTTCTTCCTGTTTTGGAATTCTTTTCTGTTAGAGTTTTCAGAAGTTTGAGTCTGCAAAAAGTGGATATTAGAAATAAAGCGAAAACCCTGGTCCCTCACCTCAGATGGGTTGAGAAGCTCTGTTTTGGAAAGTCATGTATGGAGCGGGGGCAGAGGGGGGAGCAAATTGTCCTCGTGAGGCTTACTTGGTGGCCCACTAGAGAACATGGGGTACTTCCTGCTCGCTACCCGCATTAGAATCATTTTAGCGGTATTTTAAGAGCCTTGTTATTTGAAGTGCAAATGAGGATGTTCTTAACTGTTAGCAAGATTGCAAAACCAAAGTCCTATTTGAATAGATAGTAAATAGGCCAGTCTTTGAAAAGGCCTGACATCTCTTAAGCATAAACACCTTTTCTACACTGGAGAAAAAAATGAGAGCGTAGAAAAACCCTCTACGTATTGAAAACAGTACCAATTTCCTGCCACATTGGTAACACTTTCTTAAGTGTTTTCTAAATAATTCTTTTTAAAAGTCCTCATATGTGTCTTTCTGTTAACCCTTCTTTTACCCCGTCCCTCTGACACTCCTTCTTTCTTCAGAATTAATCTGGGCTGGGGGTAATATAATGGGGATACGTATTCTGATGCTTTGGTGGTGGTATGGTCTGTTAATCTCTCTCTAAATACTTCATGTAGGCTGATT
This sequence comes from Mormoops blainvillei, assembly GCA_004026545.1. Classification (NCBI taxonomy): domain Eukaryota; kingdom Metazoa; phylum Chordata; class Mammalia; order Chiroptera; family Mormoopidae; genus Mormoops; species Mormoops blainvillei. The sequence goes on along the minus strand of PVJD01006388.1, from coordinate 17,763 downwards.
TTTCTTTTCCATAGTGTCTGATGGAAGAAATCTTATTTGATAGTCTGCAGCCTACTAGTCTGGGAATAAAAGATTTGGCTCAAGTCCACCTTGAAATTTATCTCTGGAGTTGTTTATTTATTCATTCAATGCTGAAGCAACCAGTTATCTGGCATTCCATCAAATCCCAAATAATTTGTTTTAATTGACGTTGTCCTGAAGACTTTGGAAAAATCGGAGATCCTTTCATCCTGTCCTCCCACTCCGGATAATGCAGTCTGTAATAGGCTTCAGTTGTGGAATACCTCATGGTTATGGAGTCCCTGAAGGACAGTGCTGCTCTCAGAAGGGCAGCCGACCAGAGTCCACATCCTACGAGCACAGCATTGGTAGGCAGTTTGGTACAAGAAAGAATTATATTGTGAGAAGGTGCAAAATACCATCCGTTCCCCATCTCTTCTGCATCTTGCCTTTGGTTTCAACTGTTTTGCCCATTTCCTCTCCCCACCCCTCCCCCCGAAGAAGGCTGTGCAGTGAGGGACTCTCCCTGTGAGGACCTAAGCTAGCAAGATTCAGGCATTTTGTTTTTTAATTCTGTGAGTTGATTTTAGGGCTTGTAATCATACTGAAGAACGTTGAGGCTAGGAAGGGAGAAAGGAGGGCATAGCCACAGGCCCATGGATAAAAACCGGGGCAAGCTTGTTAACACGGGAACCTAGAAGGAAACAAAGAAGGAGAGAATCCAGGAAGCCCAGTGATAAAGTCTTCTCAACACTCAGTTGTCCTAACATTGTTCTTTCCAGCAAGAGATCCTCAGATGCAACATGAAATCTGATGTTTCTTAGTGACAGAGCGTGCTGTTAAAGGATGGGGATAAGTGACCCCACTCAGCTTAGTCACCTGCCCACATACTCACCAGCCTAGAGCCCATAAATATTGATTCCATGTTGATAATTGTCGTCGCGGGCTGGGCATGTTCTGTGGGTTCTCTTTCTTTGTAAGAATAAATATGTTTTTATGGGATCTGAGATACTTGGGCCAGTTCATGTCACTGCAATGTGTTAGACTGTCACATTATAAAGGACAGTGATCAATGTACTGTATAATTTATATGTACAAATATTCATTCACATGTGGCCAATGAATTCTTCTTATGAAGGACTTTTATGATTTAAAACTGTGCATGATTTAGAGGAAGAATATTAACTGAGAATTCATTAAATTTTTAAAAAAATTATAAATGTAAAAACAATGTGCTATTAGACTAGACTCTCACTACCAGTTTTGGGCAATGCTAGTGTGTATGTTACGACTCACCTCTTCTTATTGCAGCTATTAAAATAATGGTCATTGGTTTTTATAATTTCCTTCCAGTTCATTATTTTTGATGTGCACAATATAACATATATTTGGATTAAAACAGTGTACTTGTTTTCAATTAAATAAGAATTGGTACACGATAATCTTTGGAATTATTTACATGACTCTGGAGGTAGGGCTAGACTTTTGCAAAATTATTTGGCTGCAATCAACATGATTATTCTGACTCATTGCTGGGAACAGAAATCACAGTGGTTGTAACGTAGCCCAGCCAGGATCGTTGATTTTTCACATTCACCGGGCTGTTAGCATTAGGGAAACATAGTTTCACTCTAATCAGAGAAAGCATAAAATATAAAAGGTGTCATTACCAACCAATCATTAGGAACACATGCAGAACTGGAATCAAGAGGGTGTTACTTCCTCCAGAGCCAAGGCTGATGGTTCCAGTTGGAAGGTACCTTTGATGATGGAGCCATCGGCCCATGGAGTGGTGCACAACATTTACTTGAGGGGTTGAACTAGACGGGGTGAAAAATTAGATAATGAAGGTAGTAAATAAGCCCGTGAGAAGTGTAGACGAGCTAGCCCAGTGGCGCGGTTCCTTTGCTCCCTGAGGAGCCTGAGTTGTTGATGCGCATCACCTGCGCGTCTTCGCGAGGCGCTTTTCCGAAGCAGCTGGGGTTTGATGTGACAGTCAGAGGAGAAATTGCCGCCTCAGGAAATGCTTTGCCTTTGACTGATTGCTGAATGGCTAGCAAATTAATTTTGGCACCTTTCCCTAAGTCATTTTGGTCCCATTCCTTCATTTTTCTGCTGGGAAGTGTGTATTCACGTTACAGTTAAAAATACGGTGACAACACCAATGTGGAGAACAGCATGTACTATTTTAGGAAAGAAGCCGTAGGCTGAGATGGGTCCATTTCATAGAACAGAAGTGATGCCATCATGCTCTGAGAGGTGGCCTGAAGTCTCTTTTAGCTCGACTCAAATTCCGTGTTATTCCTCCTGACCTCTCCCCAAGTCATGGGCTCCAGGGTTTAAGATTTTGAGTCTTTGAGGATCTTCTGATCTGATATTTCACCCTTCGGTAGTCACCTACAGCTAACCTTTCCTGCCTCCTCTCTCCCGAATTTCATCCCCACTGCCATATGTTTACCCTGTCATCTTTAGCAAGAGGTACCGTGGTAGGTGATTAAGAACATGAACTCTGAATCCTGTTTGTACCACTCACTGGCTTTGTGACCTTCAGCGGGTTCCTTAACCTCTCTGTGCCTCAGTCTTGTCGTCTGTTAAGGCAGCGAATCACAGTGAGCATAACTCTCTCCACCCTCTCTAGAGCTCTTCGTACACTATCATTTTCTCGGTGTAAAGCACAGTGTTTTAAGCTGAATGTATTTTACACTTAATTTTTCCTTTTCTAAGAATGCATGTTATTACTGCTGAGAAAAATGAAAGGAGTGTGCACTTTCAATTTTACTTTTCTATGGTGAGTCCAAGATACCACGCTTGAGACATAGAAAGGGAAGCCTACACAAGAAGTTATAATTTAAATAAACCCATACCTCTGGCGGAAGACCGAGGCTCTGTTGCCAGAGCTGGTGACACACCGCAGTGCCGTCAGGCTGGGCACGTGCTCCCTGACTCTGCCAACGTGATTGACCTAGTCCTGTTCTGGGTCTGTCACAACTTCTCATTCTTGCCTTTCAGGATTAAAGCATCTCCACGGTAACTGATTACTGATTCTTCTGCTCTCATGTTGTACATATTTTTTTTCCTTAAACTTAATTGCGATAACTATATAGAACATAAAATTTACCATCTTAACATTTTTAAGTTTTTTTTTTTTTTGGTTGTTGTTTCTTTCATGTGTGTGGAACATTTATCAGAAACCGAAAAACATGTTGACTTATCTTTATGGAAACAGTGTTAAAGATACGGACATCTTAAAGGGTCATGTCAGCGAGTTCAGACTCCTCAGCATTTCTGCAGTCCATTCAGTGCTGCCATACCCAGCAGCGTAGATACAGTCTGAAAGTCTGCATATGTATGCGGAAGAGGCACTCTACTTTCCAGGAAAATTCGGTACATTTTTTTCCAGCTTTTTGATTTTTGATTTGTAAGCATTTCGAATCAGCCACAAAGGCAAACTTGCAGGAGCAGAAATGTGGAGGGAAATCTGTAAAAGTCAGATGTGTCTGGTCAGATAAATCATAGCCAGATACACCTGGTGCTTTTTCTGGCAAAGAGAAAAATAAATACCAGTTCAAGTAGGATTTAATCGGTAACTGGAACAGGTCCTAAGATACGCAATATGCTTGATAAATATTTGCCAAATGAATAAATCAGCAAAACAGTTTTTGCTAAGTTCAAAACAAGTACAAATAATACTGTTATTTTACAAAGAATCTATTTCTATTTGTTTAAAAAGTTTAGTGATTAACCTACAATAAAATTCAGTCGAAAGAGCTGTTCTATGAAGACGCAGAGGCATGAAACACTGACCCTAATGGAAGGAACCAGATTAATACCACATTAATTGAGGAATACCACCAATAGTAAAAAAATTGAAATAAAGGTTCATATTTTCGTTATTTTGAAAATCAAATATAATATTTAAATTAGCAACATAAGGAGCACATTATAAAAGGAATGTCTCTGCTCAGAGAATAGGCTGAACTCTTACACCTCAAGAATACAATTTGTTCATAAATCTTTACGATGTGGACTTATAGCTGGTGATCCCTTGTATAGTATCCTATTTACCAATAAAAAAATTATGATAATATAATGCCCAAAATGTTCTATATGTCAAATCATTTACTAATGCAGATTAGGTTTTCATTGGATTAGTTGGAATTAATGACCTTTGCTTATGGAGTCCAGCATGTCTTTTATTTGGGGGGCGGGAGGGAGTTGAAATCTTATGATGTGAGGAAATGAAGAAGTTCACGCTTAGACCGAACACATGGCAGTTAATTTTTTGAATCACATAGTTTAGCAGTGGAAATGTTTGTGTGCCTTCTTTTTAAAGACCACCGCCCCCCGCCCCCACTCTGGGGAAGACCAGTGTGTAGATGAGCAGCCCGTGCCCAGCAACACTGTGCAGTGAACGTGGACCGTGTGGGAGCAGGTTAGAGGCAGCCCAAGCTAATGAGGTTAACCGACATAATTCTCATCACCCGGACTGAGCATAATGCAGACAAATAGCATAGAACCAGGGAGTATTCAATTTATTTCTAAATTATTTTTGAGTCTTGTATTCTGAAATGTCACCAAGTGGAGAGTAGGTATGCATTCCCCACTGTTTCCAAGTCTCTCTCAGTTTCAAGAATTGTAATCCCCCTGCCCACATACTATTGGCCATAGGCAAGTTGCCTTTTAATACAGCATCGGCACAAGAAATTCCTAAGAGCCACTTCCTGTTGGCTGGGAAGCTCCCTCTCATCCTTCCCCCTTATCGAATCTCCAGTGGAAATGAACCTGAGGCAGCAGCTCACAGATACCTGAGGCCGTGGGAATCGGTGAAGGCCCCACACTCCCAGAGAGGCTAGGCATTCCTATTGTTATTCACTTTACAATATTTAAAGATTGATTCCATTTTTTTTTGGAAAATAGAACCAGAGACATGGACATAAGGAACAAACTGACAGTGACCAGAGGGGAGGGGGTAGGGGCTAACAGGGGAAAGAAGGGGAATGGTCAAGTCAAGGGACAAGTATAAAGGACACGTGGACAAGGACAAGGGTGGGGGGAGGATGGAATGTGGGGGAGGGGTTGGGCAGGTCCGGGGAGACTAATGGGGGAAACTGGGGAGAACTGTAATTGAACAACAATAAAAAATTTTTTTAAAATTGGTTCATCCCAGGGTAGTAAAAACCTTTTTGGAAATTCCTAGTATGAATAGGGTTTTGGGAAAACCTGTTGAACTTGATTAATTCGGGGAAAACCCTACCTTTTAATGAAAATTGGGGTAAGAAATCTCTGAGACTACATTTTACTTCCTGTGATATTCAAGATGGGGTTGGAGAAATCTTACATATTTTTTTCAAAGTAGAAATAGATGTATTGTTTCATTGTAATACAAGGTCTGTGCAGCCATTGTTAATATAACGAAAATGGTTTGTTCAACATTGATGTAACCTGGCAGCCAAAGAGAGTGGACTGGAATGCACGTGAGTGAACAATGACGACTTCACTGTACTAGTCAGTGCGGGCAGTAGACCCTGTTGAGTGAGTAGGTGTACTGTGTGGCCATCGCATTCAAAATGAGTGAGCAAGCAGAGCAACAAATCTGCATCCAATCTTGCGTTAAGCTTGAACATTCTTCTGTGGAAACTATTTGGGTGATTCAGAAGGCCACAGCTATGGGCAGCTGGTCACTGGCACCTTCATCATGACAATGTGCCCACTCATACATCATGCCTTGTGCAGAGTTTTTTGGCAAAACATCAAATCACCCAGGTGACTCAGCCCTTCTACAGCCCAAATTTGGCACCCCGTGACTTCTTATTTTCCCAAAACTAAAGTCACCTTTGAAAGGGAAGAGGTTTCAGCCCTGGCTGGTGTGGCTCAGTGGATTGAGTGCCAGACTGCGAACCACAGGGTCACCAGTTCAATTCCCAGTTGGGGCACATGCCTGGGTTGCAGGCCAGGTGAAAGGCAACCACACATTGTTATTTCTCTCCTCTTTCTCCCTCCCTTCCCCTCTCTCTAAAAATAAACAAATAAAATCTTTTTTAAAACAGAAAGGGAAGAGATTTCAGACCATTGATGACATTCAGGAAAATATGACAGGGCAGCTGATGGTGATTGGGAGAACTGTATGAGGTCCCAAGGTGCCTACTTTGAAAGGGACTCAGCTGTCTTTGTCCTATGTACAATGTTTCTTGTATCTTGTATCTTCTTCGATAAATGTCTCTATTTTTCATATTACATGGCTGGATACCTTCTGAACAGATCATATATATATATATAAAATATACTCATTGTAAAAGCCTTCAGACAGTAGAGAAATCTATAGAGAAAAAGTGTCATTCTAAATCTCAGACATAACAAATGTTAGTGTTTTGGTATAAAGCTTTCTAGATTTTTCCATGGCTTTACAAATATTCAGATAATTATGGGGTATTAAAAAACATAGGATCAGACTATGCACACTATTTAGTAATGTGTCTTTTTACATAATTTCTATAGTAACATACATGTTTTCATCATAATTTTTAATTGCTTCTTTGAATTCCTTTGAATAAATGTATAATTTGTGCTTTTCTTCCCAATTTTTCATGAATAGAAAAGGTGTTCTTATACATATGTCTTTACATACTTGTCTACTTGTCTCTTTGCTATCAGTACTTAAAAATGGAATTACGCAAAAGTGTGGACTTTTATAAATTTTGCTAACAATTATAAAATTACTCTCTAAAAAACTACATCCTTTTACCTGCCCACCAATATTGCAGCGAAGGCCCATGCCTCTACATCCTTGGAAGTCATACTTGCTTAAAAAGGAGTAGTCCTGGCTGGGTGGCTTAACTGGCTGGAGTGCTGTCCCATACACCAAAGAGTTGTGGGTTCGATTCCTGGTCGGGGATGCGTATTGGGGGGTGGGACAACAGATTGATGTTTCAGTGTTTCTCACGTTGATGTTTCCCTAGTTGATGTTTCCCTATCTTGCTGTCGCCTCTCTCAAGTCAAAAAACATACCCTTGGGTGAGGCTTAAAGAAAAAAGAACTGGTGCCTGTGAATTTAGGGTGGAGGAAAGCTTCATGTGGGCGATAACGCCTGTGTCCCTGGTTGCTGCAGAAGGTCACCATCATGTAGCCAGTGCATTCATTTGTTTGTAAGACAATAGAACTCAAGCTTTCTTTTCATAGCCTACTGCCATTATCTTAAAACCCTCTTCTTGTTCTTCTCCTTTAGATTGAGGAAGACACATGGCAGAAATACTACTTGGAAGGAGTCTCAAATGAAATGTACACAGAATATCTCTCCAGTGCCTTCGTGGGTCTGTCTTTCCCTACTGTTTGTGAGTAAGTGACCATTGACCTTATGGTGCTTGGCTGTCAGGGATATTTAATGTGCCCTTCTCAGGAAAGACACCCCACCTCTGCCCAGCACAGTCAGGACACTTGACAGTTACAGACTGTGTCCTATGTGCTCGGCCTTGTGCGATGAACTCAATGTGGGTCGTGGCATGGTCTCTGCCTTGGGGACTTCTGCTGGCCCTACTTTTCCGCCAGACCTGAGAATCTCAGGCTTGGAGCCATCATTTGTACTAAATCAGGAACTCACTTTTGCTGCATGTCTTGAATTATGCTCCTACGATGTAGATGCATTTAGGAAGGGAGCTGTGAACCCATGTCTGTCCGATGTTACTGGCAAATCTTGCTAGCCCCTTGATGAAAGGAATTTTAGTCTCTCTTTCAATTAAGTCATATCATGAAGTCACCAGAGAAGCCACTGTTCAAAGTGCATTCGTGATTTGCTGAGTAAATGTGGAACCACATGAACGAGAAGGAGATCTTGGAAAAGTCCCTGACATGGACAACTGCCATGTTGTAATAATAACAAGGCTCAGCTTCTGACACTGGCTTAGCAGGGTGGATCGGAGCAAGGGCAGCCCCAGCTGACCATAGCCCTTGGGGTACGACCTCAGGAGTGTCAGGGATCCCAGACCCGAAAAAACTTCCACCAGGACGATGCTTCAGCTTCCCCACTTAGAATCTCAGATGTCGGTGTATATCAAACAGGGGATTTGCTCCCTATGAAAATACAAACTCCCTGGGGATGCTGCAACATTCAGCCTGATCCACTGACACCTTAGCAAAGGATTTGATAAACTCAGTCTCATTGATACCAGCTGGGAAGAAGCAGGGGAATGGGGGAAATCACTGGGCTGAGAAAGAAAAGCTGTTCCCTTGGGCTATCTGCCTGCCTTCTGGAAACCGAACCGACCTTCTGGAAAGGAAGGTCTGAGGAGGGTGATCCTGGGGGCTCTTATAGGGGGGCCCCTAACTCATAGTTTTCTGTCCTGTGCACTGTGGAGAGAGGATGGAGCACCTGGAAGCTTAGGGTTTACCTGGAGATGCCTGCTAGTGAACATAGCAGGTAAACTCAGTCTGTTCCTGGGTCCAGACCCTGAGCGATACAAAATGGTTTGGATGTTTACTGAAATTTCTCACTCTGTCTCTAAGTGAAAGTTTAAATGCTAAATGGACTGGAAAAGTGAATAGGTAATTGATTCGGAAGAAGTTATTTTCCGAAAATGGATGCCCTATTGTAACTCCCATGTGTTCCTGCTTCTGAAAGCTCTTTCTCCTTCTGCCACAGAAAGAAGTTAACCATTCAGAGGCATTGGGTCCCGGAACACAGAGTCTGTCCCTGGGGATTTTCTCCATCTTGGAGCTTGGACTGCCTCAGATAGAAAGCTTGGGGGGATTCGGGACTTACAGTGGAAGCTGATTCTGTATCATGGCGACTGTGGCCTCTTCTGTCTAACGAAGGGGTGGCGAGGCCGCCCAGCAGAGCCTGGGGGGCGCCTGTGGTGTTGGAGGCATTAGCAGGGAGCGTGCGAAGCCCCCTCCCTTGGTGGTTGCTCTTCCCTGGCTTGACCAGTGTTTGTATCAACCACGAGCGCTCCCCGCAAAGCCTGCCTTCCTCTGCTTCTCTTCTGCTCCAGGGAACCACATCAGTGCACAGGGGTGTCAACCTGTAGGGTTAGCACTGCCTGCCCTGGAAGTGGCAACTGGGATGCCCACAGGGCAAATCTGACTCGTGAATTTGCCCTCCACAGTGTTTCATTTCTTAAAAGTTCGTTGCCAGTCTTGCAAAACAGAGGTGTTTCACATGAAGAGGGGGTTTCTGGCCTCTCCTGAGAATCTGATGAGCCAGCACAGGACCCGCGTTTCTGGCAAATGCTAACTGGCTGCAGTTTGCTGTAAGGAAGGGTTTAGTGTAGCGCTCTCCTCCCTGAAGCCAGGCCAGATCGGCGTGGCCAGCCTAGGCCTGTCCCTGTGGACACGCGAGCCTGCCAACTCTGGCCCATAGGTTCGTGTGACACTCCATTGTCCTACAGAGCCAGCTCACGGGCTGGTCACTAGTGATTGCTGTAAATATTTCCCTTGATTGATTTTCAAGTTTGGAACATGTCCCAAGGGGGACCAGATCTCTCAGACACACCTTGTTGTCGGAGAATTTAGTATTTGTTCAGTACAGCTTCTGGAACACAATAAAACAAAAACACCCTTCTGATGTGAATGAGAATGTGTGCAACTTAGTGCTATTATTCGTTTAACACAACGATACAGCAGAGGTAGAAATAATCAATAAAGAAAGGACATTTAATGAGATTTAGGAACATCCCAAAACATTGGAGCTCTCCTCAAGCATTTGATTATCTGGAGGCTTAATTATCTGTGTTTTCTACTTTAAATTAAAGAAAAGCCATAATTCAAAGTTACCAGCAGTTTAATGATAACACTCTTCAATTCAGGTTAATTAAAGCACAGCCGTAATTAGAGTGTAGTGTTGTATATCACCAGGCTGGCACATAAGTATTTTCATTACAGTAAGAATTGGCTATTCAATTTCAGGATGACATAAAGGATGCCAAAATATATTTTAAGCTGCTTCATGCAGACGAAAAAGAATTGGGGAATATTCTGGGTATAATAAAGCACAGATAAAATATACAGATTTTCAGAGCGGTTTCTATAATTATGCACTGCATTAAAACAATATGCAGCACGTAACATCTTAAAGCATAAAAGCAATAAATTTGCCCTTCCCCTAGGGTGGCAGAAAGCCCCACTGCAGGGTGGGATCGCAACCCATGGGAGCTGGGTGTTATCCTAGAAAGCTGAGAGAGTCGTTCTGTGAAGACAAGGGGGCAGGATAAATGGTGAAATTTGAGATCTTTTCCCGAGAGAACAGAATTGGGGAGGAAGAGAGCCAAGAGAGGCGAAGGCCCCCCAACGAGGCAAGCTTTTAAAAAGTTTCAAGTGGAGAGATGCTCTCTCGTCCCGGGGAGGTGCCTACCAGCTGCGTACTTAGACTTCTCTGCACCAACTTTCTGGCTTCACTACATTTCTTGCCAGAAGAATCAGCTTTGTTCCAAAAACAGGAACTAATTTAGATAAAATGCAGTGTCAGTTCTAAATATTTCATTTACATTTTTAAATTTAATCTCATAATGATTCTGTGATGTTTAGATTAGTATCACTATCCCTGGTTTACCAACGGGGACCGAGAGCGTGGGGCCCCGCCCCGGCCGCCCAGCAGACAAGTTACAGAACCTGCTTTCCGACGCTGGGCCCTGTGCAGTTGGGAGCATCTTGGAGTCACTGCTCGGTGAAGGCTGGCTCATTAACAGTCTCCTGGGGAGCTTTTTAAATGGAGAGGTTTCTAGGCTGCATCTTCAGATTTTAATATCTGGGGTAAGGCCCCCAAATTTGCATTTTTTACAAACAAATCAGGTGATTCTGATTGAAAGTTTGATGACGGAGAGCCCTCGTGGACCCCACCCCTTCACACCGTGGACCGGAATAACCTCTCTTATTCCCCACTTTGGGCTCAGACACTGGAATGTGTTTCTCTCTGATTTTAGCCAAATCACGGAAGCGTGGGTTGGCCACATCTTGCAAGCTAAGACTGGGGCCTCTGTGTGAGCTTCCTTGCCATCATTCCTTCCCCATGTAGGATATTCTGCAACCTCCAGGGACATAGAAAGTGGACTGCGGTCTACCACGCCGGGCAAACCACTTAACTGCTCTCCCCACCACCCACGCCTAATCCAGATCAGTATAGGAAAAAGGCGTGGGGGATGGAACCCGTTCATACTCTTGGTTATGTTTCCCCTGGGGTTCATGAAAGCAGTTTCAGGCTGGGGAGAGCAGATAAAATGAAATGTGGAGGAGTCCAGAGGAAATGAGGAAGTTCAGGATGCAACACTCAAGGCCACCCCTACGCATCCTTGGAGATCCTGGTGGGCATGTCATCGCCTTGCCTAGGATGCCGTTAGAGCGTTCCTGTTAAGGGCCAGGTACTCCTGAGCACTTCCCCTTAGTTTCGTGTAGCTGGCGTGCCCCTGTGCCGGTGTGGCAGCAAGATCAAGGCAAAGGAGCTTTGGGATCTGAAGGAGAGGGTGCCATCCATGGTGCTCTGAACACCAGAAAACTACATGCTCCCTTGCCCTCCCACTCCCCACCTTCTCCAGCGGGCGACTCTGGAGGGTGCAGCCGGCCAGTGCCAAGCCTGCCGGAAGCGCGTGGTGAGGTATGAGGCGATGCTTCCCACGCAAGTGTCTTGCTCTTGAGCAGTTTACATAATAGAAGCCATGTGATGCCATGGAGTGTGAGCTGTGGAGTCTCAAAGGCTGGGGCTCACACCTCCAGACTGGCCACTTGCTGGATATGTGATTTGGGACAGAATATTTGATTTCTGAATCCCTGACCTTGGACTTGGTGCTTACCCCCAGTTTCCTCATCTCTGAAATAGGAGTGACACTGCTTATCTCTCAGGGCTAGCTAATGTCCTTTTCCTGTCTTCCACTTCCCTGCTCCCTCCCACTGCTCCACCCTGCCCCATCAAATATGATGCATGCATAGAGGAAGAAAGAAATCCACTGTGGCATTTCAGACTATAGTTAGGGTATACCCTTACCTTTTAGAAAATTCTGCCAGTGGTCACCAGTTGAGTAGATAGTTCATGCATCCGGGATGTTAGTGCCAGTGTGCCAGGCATGGTTCCATCTGTAAAGGAACCTGCAATTAGATTTGATCACATATATGCACAGTAAAAGATTAATAACAATACTTATAAATGTCAAGTAAAGGATTCTGTTTTCCTCCAGCGGCTGTCTTCTGAGAGTTTGCAGTCTGCCTAAGGAAGATAATCCCATCATCAGGGAGTGCTAAGCACCTGTTGCTGAGTGTTTGTTCAATGGATGTACACAATGGAGGACAGATGCTGAGAGTTACAGGGAGACAGAGCTTCCCGTAGGCTGAGGGGGTCACCAGGAGAGGCTTCCTGGAAGAAATGGCACTTGATGTGTGCCTTGTAAGGAGGCTGAAGGCAGAGAAGGAATAAAGAGGGAAGAGGGGATGCTAAGTGACAAGGAATTAGGAGGCCGGGAGCCACACAGAACCACACAGAACTCTCTCAACACCCAGGTCTCTTTGAGATTTTGCAATGAGAGCAAATTGGTCTCCCCTTTAGATGAGAGGAGGAAACAAAGCAGGTATCCTTTGACATGAGATATTTTCAGGAGAAAACAGTGATAGTGTTTTTATCATCAGAACTAGGAAATCTGAGGATACACCCCCTGCCTCCAGGTAGGAAAGTGAAGGCCCAGGGGAGAGGAGGGAGGAGGGGAAAGAAGGAGGGGCCAGAGGAAACCACGGGCTCAGAGGTTCGGCCGTGAGAACACCACGCGCTGGGTTCGGAACCTCACAGTGAGCCTATTAGACATTCATCACTTACAAAATATAAAAGCTTAATTGTATCAGGTTTTACAGCTCGGAGGGGATTAGGACAAAAGGTGTATTTAAAATATAGTGTGTCTCTCTCTACCCCACTGCAGCTGGTGGAGCAGTTAAAATTCAGATTTGACTTGGAGAATTAATGCCCGGGTAACTTGGGGAACTCTGATCAGATCTTGGCTGGGCAGGAGTTCTGCCCTCAATCCCAGACTCCAGCATGAATGCTTCTTTGCTGGTTGAAGACAGTTTGGAGGCTGGGGTGGATTCTTCTTGTCCTCATCCATCTGCATTCAGGGTCCTAAACATTCAGAAAAATCACGCTGTTACCCTATGTTGTTTTGTGTGGGCAGATCTTTCCAGTGAAGTCACTTGAGGAAACCTAAACTTTCAGGCTGCCGAGAGAGGACAGTTGGGTCTCCCACCTGGTGAAAACTGCAACTAGTTTACCTTGAGCTCTGTGACATCATTAGTCTTTACAAAAAGACACCCAAATCTGAACATGATGTGGAAAGAAGGTGGCAGACCCGATTGTTTTGTGATAGATTTGTTTAGCCAGATTGCAGAAATGAAGATTTTATGAGAATTTATGAGAAAAAAAAAGGCCCCAGCCTCAGCTTTAAAAATTATTTTTCCTCAAAGAACTGGCCCTATTCATCGAATTATTTGGACTAAGCATACATGAACATAGATAGGAATACAGTATTTATGAGTTTTTCTACTCCAGGGACCCAGAAGGTGAGCAGTAACCCGTGTGCCTGCTGGTGAATACACCTGCGGAGGCTACAGAGCCAGTGGCAGGCCACAGAGGCAGTGGCAGGCCTAGGATTATCTGCAGGCAGGGTCGGGGGAGCGGTCCCCTTGGAAATGGGACGGATGCCGCAGGGCCGACTTGCTCTGGTACTCACAGCAGACACGCAGTTTACGTTTTATGTTTCCGATTGATAATAATAACAAAGCTGTCCAAAGTTCATTTATTCACATTTTAGACAAAGGGCAGTTGTCCATATCAAAGATGAATTATGTTTAAGCGTCCCAGGTATGCCAGTGGAGACATTGCGTGTGCATGTTTGAGGGGCGGCTGTGCCAAAGTGCCCCACCTTACTCCACCTCCGTCAAAGCTCTTGGGAAACGGAATCTGAATAGCAGCCCCTGAGCACTTTAAAATCAGAAATCACTTCCATTTTCTTGATGCCAAGTCTTACAAATCCCGCTGTTTCGAATCTTTTTTCTGTTTTGTTTTTTTGTTTTTTGTTTTAACTAGCTGTTTCCACTTTGAGAGGTTATCGTTTTGAATCCAGCCTCCTAAATGTGAACTGCTGTCATTCTAGCCCCTGGATCCTGAAGACCCGGTTTCCCAATGGCCAGTATTTATATCTGCATGTACAGTCATGTGTCAGCCTGGCATTCCCAGGGTCCCTCTAAATAATGGAGGAGGAACTGGCGCGGGGCGGAGCTGGGGTTGGAGGGCACACTGAGAGCTGTGTCTTTTGGCCTCGCCCAACTCACTCCCGGCCCCTAGCCACGCACTTGCATATTCTTCTGTGCACATGAGAAGGTGCACACTCTATGACAGGTTTCTATGCTTAATTCACACTAGTAAGCAATCTTTCTAGTCAAGGGGGCTGATTTAATGGCAAGAACAATTTACGTCCCTCTAGGTAGGTAGAAACAGTTGGACTCTAATTCTTAAGAGGTTTTGCTCAGGAACATCTGGGTTGAAACTACTATAGTTAACAGATGATGCTGGCAGTAGGAAAAAAAAAGGCTTTGTATAATGTCATTGTCAAATTGAGTAGACCTCTACTTAATACTTATCAAGAAAGCAATCTAACTTGTTATTACAACAGTTTTATTGCAGATTGCTGGTTTAAGACTTTTTGTGACAGTGGCATTTTTTTTCTTTGAAAAAAAAAAAAAAGAAATCATTTCTATTTCCCTGTAATTATTTTTGCAGCCAGCGACAACTTCCTGCATTGGACATATTGGGACATTTTATTTTAGAAACCAAGAATTAAATTCTTGCACACTTGTGGCTGATTTCATTCTGTTTATCACATTGTAAAATTTCTTGCTTCTTTCTTATACCCTGCCTCACCCCAGGCCTCCTTTCTCACCCCACCCAGTGCTGCATACATTTAAACGCAGCAGCCTGAGTCAAGCCACAGAATGACTATAAGGACTGGATGAGCAAAACCCATTTTGCTTTACAAAAAAGAAAAGATGTTGAATGATGCAAGTAAATGTTTAATCTCAGGACATCAATTTTGGGCAGTCCGAAGGCACATTTTGGGGGGCAAACTTCCTGTAACAAGATTTGTAGGGGGTCCCAAGGAGAAATTAATGTCTGTATCTTAGATTTGTGCTTACATTGTGGCATAGTGGATTGAAGGCAAAAATCAGATTCCCCGAGCACATCATTGCCATTATTTCCTTCTACACCCTCCCCACCCTGCCCAGTCTGTGTGCTTTTATAGAATAAGACAAGAAGCATTTTGTTTCATGATTCTATACCCACTCCCAAGCCGCCTCTGCCTAAACTAGACTTTCCCAGTTTACCACTTTATCTCTTCTGTATTATTCCAGCAACTCTTGAGGTTCTGCTCCCCATTCTTTCATACATTTATTTAATCAGCATTTATTGAAAACTTATGCTTTGCACTTTGCAAAATGTCAGGGAGAGAAAGCATGCCTCTTGCATGGAAGAAGCTCAATCTAGAGGCAGAGATGAATAAATAAAGGATTACCACACGGAATCACACCCTCTCCCCTGTTTACTCGCCTTGATCTGTTTTCTCCCACTGGACCCCCAACAGGGGCTGCACCTCCGCTGCAGCCTTAAACCTAGTACCCAACATTGGCCAATTCACAGTGGCAAGATCTAATGAAAAATCAACTACAAGGGGAGACATAGTGCTGCTTCCAGTGTACATGGTAAATTACTCAAGATTGGTCTTTTGAAAGTATCCAGATGATGCTTTTAGAACGGAGATTAAAAACATAGATGCCTGTAGGGGACAGTTAGCAAGAGTGTGAAGAGTGAGGTCTGAGACAACAGGGAATGGTGGCGACTGTGGCATATTGGAGAGCACATGTCTCATCTAAAGGGGGCAAGCGCTTTGAACTGCCA
This sequence comes from Mormoops blainvillei, assembly GCA_004026545.1. NCBI lineage: Eukaryota > Metazoa > Chordata > Mammalia > Chiroptera > Mormoopidae > Mormoops > Mormoops blainvillei. The sequence goes on along the minus strand of PVJD01006388.1, from coordinate 1,856 downwards.
ATTTCTGTTAGCTTCAGTGTGGCCATATCTGATTTGTCCAGGAAATCTGGAAAACTAGTTTTTATGTGAAATCACCTGTTGTTATCTGATGCCAGTTTAAAAAAAAAACAAAAGAACAAAACTCTGTACTGACCAGACAGAACCTGTCTGCACATTGGGCTTCTGGCCACCACTCATTTCCTCTGCTTTTATGAGAAACATCTGTGCAGCACTGCACTGAGACTTGATTTCCACTTCTGACATTTCTGTATAACAGTTGTTTAACCTTGAACAGATTGCTTAATTTCCACTTTTGGCTTTTCTATGTAGAGGCCATTTGACCTTGAACAAGTTGCTTTCCCATCTTTGGACCTCAGTTTGGCATCTGTATGAGAAGAGCAGTATCAGCCAAGTCTTGAAGGGCCTCAGTCTGAAAATCCGTGGTTGTGGCACTGTTTGCATGTAATCGCTTTGTTTACAATCATTCTGCCTCCTTCCTCTTTGTCCCTTTGGCCAGAGTGAGCAAAGGTGTTTTTTTGGGTCAGACCACTTCTGAAACAGAGGTATCTATAAAGTAGGATAGAATTATCTTAGGTAAAGATTTGAAAGTTATGGAAGAGGATGCAGAGATCTGCTGGTACACCCCCCGCTAGGTTATGAATGTACACAAGGCCACGTAGATTTTATCGACTTCCCTGCATTAGAAAACACCTTTCTTTTCATATCTAGTTGGTAAATCGTTTCGTAGTACCTAGGAAGACAGTACTCATTATTACTAGGAACTGTTTCTTCCCTTCTCACCCACAGGATCAGGTTGTTAAAGCAATTAAGATACGGGGTCCCGTGAACTACCAAAGTCCCAAATCAGAGTGGCCATTGCTCGTCATATCAGGAACTTGGCCTCTTTGTGATCCTTGCTAAGTTAAGATCACACTTCTCCTTGAGTTTTTGGCATTTAGCTGCTAGTTACATTAGAATGTGGTTACTTAATCTTAGTAATTTGGTTCAACAAATATTGCATAAGCCATCTGATATTTTAAACAGTTTAAGCTCCAGAAGTAACAGCCCCATAAAAGGTACATGTTAGTGGTGCTCTATGGGACGTAAATTAACAAGAGCATTTTTCCAGCTGTAGTTGGATTGGTGTTTCAGCAAACTGTGTAATCAGCATAAAGCCCAAGCCATTAGAGTCTGCTGGCAGGAATCAGAAAACCTGCAAATCACCCAAGAGCCCCAATACACTCGCATGGAAGTGGTCCTTTGAAATCTGACTGTTTGTTGAAAGCAATATGGAGGACCATGACCTCACAGGCATGAATGAACAATTGGTCTTATTCCCAACAGAGAGCATGAGGCCTTCATCAGCGCTTTACCTGTATGTAACACATCCTCAAGTCCAGCACATCTGATTATGGCACTTTGCTATTTAAAGCCAACCAAAGTGTCCCATTCCACTTGGAATGAGCTGCAGACTCCTCGCTGTGGCCAACAAAGCCTTCTGATCTGGCTGCTACCTAGCTCCCCGACCCAGTCATTATCACAGTTATTATTGCCGGTGCTGAAAGAGCCTAGGTTCCTTCCAGCCCCAGGGCCCTTGCACTTGCTGTTCCTGCTCCAGGATGCTCTTTCCCCACATCCTCTCATTGGCTGCTTCTTCTCATCATTGCTCGGCGCTCTATGTCACTTCTTCCAAATGGTCCTCCCAGACCTTTGCAGATAACACACTTTTTTTCAACTACTCCTTATTCTCTTAGGGGTTTTATTTTCTGCATAGTACTTGTGTTCATCTGAAAATTTATTATTTATTCATTGTATATTTGCTCATTACCTATCTCTGCCAACACAAAAAAGGCTTCCCTGGGAGGTGAAGATGTCCT